>LR539392.1:115688-126529 GCA_900536315.3 Caenorhabditis becei
TTCTGGAGGATTCTGAAAGGATTCTGAGAGGATTCTGGAGGATTCTGAAGGATTCTGAAGAATTCTGAAGGATTCTGGGGGATTCTGGAGGATTCTGAAGTTCCTGGGATTCTGAAGATTCCGAGGATTCTGGAGAACCTGACGATACTGATTCCAGGTCTCCGGACACTCCCTTGGCGGCTCCTTGGCTTCTCTCGCTGCTTCATACATCATCGGAACCAAGGAAGTCGCTGGATCCCGTGTGAAGCTCGTCACTTACGGAGAGCCCCGTACCGGAAACAAGGACTATGCACATGCCCATGATGGCCAATTGGCCTTTTCGTTCCGAGTGACCCACAATCGAGATGTGGTCCCCCATGTGCCAAATGAGAACTTCCTTGGCTACTATCACAACAAATTCGAAGTTTTCTATCGCGAGGGAATGGCTGAAAACGCAAAGTTTACGATTTGCGGGGAAGAGGACAAGAATTGTTCGGATGGGCTGATGATAACCACTTCGATCAAGGATCATCTTCATTACTTCAACAGGGATATCAGTGAATGGGGTGATAAGGGATGTGCTTAATCAATTGATAACTTGTTCTATAAGAAATGCATGAATCTCTCCATAAACGCTGCTGTTGTGTCGTTTCCGAGAGTTGCAAACTCTGGAAGACGTGTCAACGCCTTCAGGTCTTCCTGATTATCAATTGATAACAGAGTGTACTTGAGAAGCTTATCAAGTCCGTACTTATCAGCAAGGACAATCTTTCTGATATCCTTGACACGTGGACAGTTTTGAAGAAACTTCTCACACTGGCGAGTGGCCGCTGGCATCAAGTACATATCGGCAAGCTGGAGATAGCGGTCAACTTTCTCGACTGAAAAACAGAACCTTATCAGTGATATCTTATCAGCTTATCTTACCTGTTGGCTCAATTGCATCAGGGTAGATTAGGCTAAGAAGCCGGATGAAGTCATCAAGTGCCACATCCTTGATCTCAATTACTTCAGATTTCTGCTCTTTGTATTCAGAAGTGAAGAGTTTCTCAAAGTACTTGGAATGAAAGGATAGAAACTGAAAATGGAGGAATGTAGGTCACAGTACAGTAATCTTACCGATCGATTGACATGAATTGTCTTCCCGCCAATGAGAAGTGCAGCATCGGTGGCTTCAGTTTTGGCAAAGTTCTTCAGAATCTTACTCTCATCAGGGATTGGAAAGATTGGGAGACATGTCAATTTGAAGTTTAGCTTATGGGAATTTGGATTTTGATTCAGGTGCATTCGATTAGGCACGTTAGGTGTGTTAGACGCGTCATCGACTCTCACTACAGTAATGGATCTTTCGCCGATCCAAGATCCGGAATAGGAGATTCGAAAAGGCACGTTTTTAACAAAAACCGGTGTTATACCTGGACTGTCTAGGGTGAATTTCACAGATCCATGTAGTCCTTCAGCTCCTTTCATGGTTTCCTGATCCCAAGTGAGCTGGATATAAGAGGAGAAAACGGTTTCCGAGGTGGTGGTGGAGGTGGAAGTGTCATTGGAGCAGATCCAGCGCCTGAAGAACCCCAGAATCTTCAGAATCCCAAGTGAACCCGAACACTCACCACTTCAACCCTCTCACCACTACATTCCCAATTTCCATTGCCGTATCACTAACTGTCTTGACATTCTGACCATAGTTATTGAAGCAATTATTTTGATTGGAACTCGATTGAGAACTGATTCTCAAGCTGGACAGCTGCTTTTCGGAGTTGATTTCAAATGAAGCTTCTGACATTCTTGAGGAAACTCAAGTTTATTGAAATTTGGGGGGAAAGGAGTGAAAAGGGGGACAACTGATAAGGAATCATAAGAAAACTGCACGACTTTCAAACAAACAACTATGAGCGCTAAACAACACTTTTCCTAGGTGCCTGGCCGACAATTGGCATGTTTCTTTGAGGTTTTTGTGATTTGCTGCTCTCCGAAACTTTGAAATCGCCCTTTCGAATCAAGGTTTTATAAACCAGAAAGGCTTCGATTGCACAACCGAACAATTTGGCAACAGCCCCATAGGGACCAATGTTCTGGAAGATTCTGAAGGTTGTGGAGCTCAAAATATTGAAAAATCTACCTGGAAAGAGAAAAATTGAGTTTGTGACCACTGATTGGCTATAAAGGACGGGAGGAAGTCGAATATGCATACATTTCCAGCATCTATTAAAGCCAGGCGATTGACCTGAATGATAAGGAACTGTTATCAGTGATAAAGGAGATCCTCACTCTTGACAAATCAGCACTGGAGTTTTGGGAACATTTGTTCAAAATGAACAGTTTTATGCAAAGGGAAATGGAAAATGTGCAAGTTAGGGCGAAAATTACCTGGAAAAAGGTTAGATTTTTTATCAGTGAAAAGCTATCAGTGATAAGAACCTTACCGATTTATGAGTGGTCCAATATCTCAAAAAACACGAGTTAATGGCACAACCAAATGCCGCGCAATTCTTTGGGATGTTCAGTGAAAAGTTGCAAATTTGAAACAGAACCACATCTTCAAAAAGGCCAAAAAAGAGGGCGAATAGGAAGATGGAGAGGGTTGGGAGGTGTTGGCGGAAGTTGTGGAAGAAGATGGGTGTGTAGGCGGCCTGGAACAAGGATTGGAGCATTTTTGGGCTAAGTTACAGCAAGTTCAAGCTGAAAATCCCTCGAAATTGGCACTTTTCCGTCAGGATTCTGGGCTCCTGATGACGTGAGGGATTCAGAATTTGTAGCAAGAACTACTGGAATTCAGATGAGCCTTTTCAAAATCTTCAGGTGGTCAGATTCTGAATCACAGCTCAAATGGACAATTTTGAGGCAAGTTACAACAAATTCAAGCTGCAAAACCGTCAGAATCCCAACTTTCCAAACAGAATTCTGACTTTCAGAAGACGTGGGGATTCAGAATTCAAATTTTTGCTTTTGGAAATTCAGATGAGTCATCTCAAACTCTATAGGTACCCAGATTCCGAAAATGGGAAGTTTCAAGCCAAGTTACAGAAATTTCAAACCAAAAAACGGTCAAAATCTCAACTTTTCTCATAGATTCTGCGTTCCAGATAGCGTGAGGGATCCAGAATTTTTACCTAGAGCTTCTGAAATTCAGATGAGTCTTCTCAAACTCTATAGGTACTCAGATTCCGAATCACAGCTCAAATGGACAATTTTGAGGCAAGTTACAGCGAATTCCGGGTAAAAATCGCTCAAAACACGTACTTTTCCGTTAGAATTCTGGATTCCAGATGACGTGAGGGATTCAGAATTCTAACTCGAAGCTTCTGAAATTCAGATGAGTCTTCTCAAACTCTATAGGTACTCAGATTCCGAATCACAGCTCAAATGGACAATTTTGAGGCAAGTTACAGCGAATTCTGGGTAAAAATCGCTCAAAACACGTACTTTTCCGTTAGATTTCTGGATTCCAGATGACGTGAGGGATTCAGAATTTGTAGCAAGAACTACTGGAATTCAAATGAAGCTTTCTTAACCTTCAAGAAGTCTCTAACTCAAACTACAGCCTTATTAGAGCCACTTTGTGCTCTTTTCACCTGCCCTAGCTGAGCATCTGACTTTTTTCAGATGGCGTGTAGTGATTAGGTGATCATTAAGGCTTCTGATTTCTAATATTGGCTTTTTTCAGCCACCCCTGACCAAAATAACACAAATTTTCAACAAAAACCAGTAAAACTCACAAAGTTCCTCTCAACCGTAATCGCCAATGTCACAATTGACCGAATCGCTCCGACATTTGATGAAGGAAGAGCCAGATAGAAGATGAAATTTTGAATTCCCGCCAGCTCTTCCATGTAAAGACAGTAGAGAATGGCACAAGTAAGGAATGAGCCGACGAGGAGGCCAAGGATGACGTCGAGTGAGAATCGGTAGTAGAATAGGACCATGTCTTGCTTTTTCCGCTTGGATCTGTAGGAAAACGGTTGGAAATGACCTAAAAAGAACTGGGAATGACTAAAAACCTAATAAATCCCAGAAATTTCCAGAAATTCAAACTTTTCCAGTGGTGGCCTAACTTTCGCAAGTTGTCGGATTCTAGGCCACGCCTTCAAAAAGCTGCTAGACAGGTCTAAATTGGGTCAGGAATTGGATTTAGTTGGAGTGTTTCCTCAATTTCGCCTTATGGCCTAGCTTTTGCTAACTGTCGGATTCTAGGCCAACTTTCAGCTCATGGCCTAACTTTCCCCACTTGTCGGATCCTAGGCCACCCTCCCAACTTACTCCAAACTCTTCTTCAACAACAAAACATTCATAAAACAAGTGAAAACCGACGAAATAACGCCAAGAATCGAGATTCCGACGGCCGAAGTGTTCATCTGAAGCATTGTCGAGGATTCAGAAGGCATAGAACAGCAACGAGTGGTGATAACAATATCTTGTTATCACTAGTGATAAAAAGGTTACTTTCCTTCTGCTGGCAGGGCTTTTCTCGGAAAAACAACAAAGAACGCTGTGATTTTTGAGTTTTGTGGGGGAAAATTGGGGGAATTTTTAGAAATTGCAAAAAACTTATCAGTAGTGATAAGAACTGATTAGCAAAAACAAGTTTTGGTCGTTGTGGTCAAAAAACATGATTTCGAGTACAAAATCACCACGCATGAGAAAATTTTTGAAAATTTTTTGGGTACAAAGAAAATTTTTTTCGAAAACAAGAAAAAAGTCAGAAAATGAGGGAAATAATGAGTTTTTCTCTAAAAGTTTCAATAAACGTACTTGCGAAAAAAATAATTGGAAAAAACGAGAAAATTGCCCGCCTCCCCGCAAATTTTCTCATTTTTATCCAATTTTCTTTTGTTTTTTCCGAGAAATTGATAGTTTTCATGAATTCTTTATGCACTTGGCGAGATCTCTTGGGGAGAACAGTGAGAATTAGCTGGAATTGACTGGAATTTGGGGGAAAACAACAGGAAAATATGGGGAGGTGTGGGAAAAACGGTTTCTTGCCAGATTTTTAGGTGAATAACATTTCTTTTTAGTAATTTTAAAGTTTTTGCACATTTTTTTCAACGAATTTCTCTGAAAATCCGCCGAAAAACCATCAAAATTGGTTGAAAACCTGAAAATTTTTAAAAAATCCCAAAATTCGAACATGTTGCATTCGCGCTCCACTGTTCTCCTCGTGTACTCCACGGGTTACTGTATTTTCGAAAATCATTGCTCATTCTAGAATTTTCTCCCAGCTTCTTCTCAATTTTCAGCCATTTTCAGCGATTTTCTCGTTTTTCATGGGATTTTTGTTGATAAAACAAATAAAAAACACAATTTTTGTGTCGCGCAAGCATATTTCACCTGAAAATTTGACAAAAATCCGAGAAAGTTGCTGATTTTTTGGGATTTTTGAAAATTTGGCCTAAATTTGAATTTTCAGCGATTTTTCTCGAGTTTCCAAGGAGTTTTTGTTGATAAAATGGAAAAAGAACACAATTTGCGTGTCGCGCAAACATATTTTGCCCTAAAAACCAGACAAAAATTCAAGAAAACCGTCGATTTTTGAGATTCTCGAAAGCTTGGCCCAAATTTGCATTTTCAGTGATTTTCTTGATTTTTCAAGGGATTTGTGTTGATAAAATGAATAAAAAAACACATTTTTTGTGTCGCGCAAGCTATTTCACCGGAAAATTTGACAAAAATCCGAGAAAATCGCCGATTTTTGGGATTTTCAAAAATTTGGCCTAAATTTGAATTTTCAGCGTTTTTTCTCTTATTTTCATATGGTTTTGTTGATAAAATGAATGAAAAAACACAATTTTCGTTTCGGAAAAGCAATATTCACCTAAAAATCTCACAAAAACCCGAAAAGCAGCCAATTTTTGGTTTTTTGAACGAAAATTTGCCCTAAATTCGAAATTTTGTCGATCTTTCCTTGTTTTGTGAATTTTCTTCAAAAAAATGATGTGAACACATGTTTACCGTGTCGCGCCATCAGAATGAGTCTGTAAGCACCCCAAAAATCCGAGAAATCGCCAGTTTTTCGCGATTTTCGAAAATTTGGCCTAAATTTTAATTTTCGCTGGGTTTTCTACCTTTTCAGAGGTTTCTACTGATTGTTTGTAAAAAAGAGCAATTATTGTAGCACATGAAGTTTGCGCCAACAGGGGAAGTTCGAAATTTCAAATGAATATCCTGTTCCTCCGCCGATTCATCGTTCTGTACCGTATACAATATATATTCATTCATAACTGATTTTTCATTTATTTTATGCATTTTTCCAGAAGCTAACGACTGGAAATCGTCAATTTTCATCAAATTTGGAACAAGAGCCTGACCAGCTCAAAAATCATGGATCATAGTGAGCTCTTCCCATAAATTTCTCAGAAAACCAACTATTTTCCAGCATATTCTCGTCGCGTCGACACTTTCGACGATGTCTCCGACACAGAGGACGAACCATCGCCTCCAGTGGAGAATGTACCGCCAATCCAGCGTCCGATGCCGCGCCCAGGCCAGATTCCACTTTCTGCTCGCATGAAGCCATTGACTGCTCCGAACAGAGCTCAGAGTCCGGAAAAACAGGAAGAGAAGGCTCCAGCAGTGCCAGATCGCCAGCAAGAAAGTCCTAGGCCACTGCATCCGATGGAGGAGTTCAACATTGCGGAGGCGAAGAGAAAGGAGGAGAAGGCGAGGGCCAAGGCGAACGAATCGAAGCGTCAAGCTGAAAAAGAGCAAGAAGAAGCCAGAAAAGCTCCAAAACCAGAAGTTTTCGACCCGGATAGACTCGGACCACCGCCGCCAGACGATGCGGATCTCATCCCGCTGGAAGAGAAGAAGGAGGAAGTAAAAGTGCCGTGGCCGGATTGCATTCCGAAAGTCGAGAGTTTCGCACACTTCAGAAGTGAGAAATTGAGGGGTTTGATGGAGAAACAAGACGAAGAGGAGGAGCGACGTGCTGCAGAGGGACTTCCACCGATCGAGTTCAAGGAGCCGATGTGGAATGTTGTGCCGCCGATAGAGTGGGCTTACAACGAGAAGGGAGAGAAATATGCGAGACTGAAGCAGGTAAATTGCAGATTTGCTGGGGAAATTGGAGAAATTCGGGAGAAATAGCTGAAAATAACGCAAAAATCCTCGAAAACTGCTAATTTCCGCCATTTTTGCGCGATTTTTACAGGATTTTGTGTTTTTGTTTTTTGACCTTATTTCACCTGAAAATCCCACAAAAATCCAAGGAAACCATTGAAAATCGTGTTTTTATTCTCCAGCTCGCTCCGCCAGAATCAGTCTTGCCACCACCACACATAGTCGCCAATCAGTACTTGGATCCCATCGAAAGACCGCTTATCGTCAAGACAGGACCTGCAAAAGTGAGTTTTTCCGCATTTTTCTCTTAAAAATTTGATTTTTCCAGAAACCACCATCTGTTCAGTCGATTCCATTGGGTCAGAGCTTCAATACGAAGAGTGCCGAACGTCAGGTTTGTCAGAATAAGCGAAAATGTCAAACATGAGTGAATCGGCACAGTTTTCATGCAAAAACAGTGAAAAATATGCAAAGCCCTCGGTTTTTACTGGATTTCCCTGAAAATTTGCCAAAAGTCGCTGATTTTTCACATTTTCAAGTAAAAACTCGCAATTTTCATCCGATTTCCCTGAAAATTCCCTATAAACAGGGTGAATTTTCAGTTGTTCCAAGGACAACGTCCACTGACTCGCCCATCGACTTCCAGCAACCAGAACAGCGAGAAATCGGTAAGAAAAGTGTGGGAATTGCGAAAAATGATGGATTTGAGCGAATTTTTCTCAATTTACAAGCAAAAATGTTGGTTTTGATTAATTTTTCTGAAAAATCTGGGAAATTCGCTGTTGTCCACCTTTTCCAAACAAATCCCGTAATTTCCTCCCATTTCCAGGCGTTCCCAGGCCAACGTCCACTGACCCGCCCATCGACTTCCACTCAAAAGTCACAGAGCCCACTGGCCAATGCTCCGACCTACCCGATTCAGCCATTCGCTCCGGAGCTCAAGAAGGATCCGTATGTAGTCGTCCACGCTCCAGAAGTACCAAAGGTGGAGCAGAAGAAGAGCTTCGGAGTTCAGAAGCCGTTGAAGGCGTTCGGATTTGATAAGCCGAAGGATCAGCAAGAACAGAAGCCACTGAAGGCCTTTGGATTCGGAAATCAGAAGGATCAGCAAGAACAGAAGCCTCTGAAGGCTTTCGGATTCGGAAATCCAGCGGAGGAGCAGCAGAAGAAGAGCTTCGGAGTTCAGCAGCCAGTGGAAGAGCCGGAGGATCCGGAGCCAGAGCTGGACGAAGAAGATCCAGAAGAGGAAGAAGCTCCGAAGCCACCAGCGATCCAGATCCCGAGAATCCCGCAGCCAGTTGAGATCCGCGAATCGTGCCAGTGCTACGGTTGTCATGTCGAAGTGCCGCACAGCCAGTTGTTCGTGTGCTTGTTGGCTTCGTGTCCGTACCGCCTCAAGGAACAGCACGCACTGACCGTCCCGTCGCAGTTCTTCGGAATGGAGAAGGTGTTCTGCGGACACTGCTCGTTCATGGGTTGTCATACGCCACATGCTAAGCATATGGCTGAGGCACTGCCTCTTGCGGTGAGTTTTTTCGAAAATCCTGGACTGTGGCCAAAAAACCAGCCTTTTTCGCAAAAAACTCAAATGTGTCAATTTTGACATTCTCTTGAGCTTTTTGGAGTCTTTTAGTTGAAATTCAGCGATTTTCGCGGAAAAATCACGGAAATGTATCAATTTTGACGGTTTTTGTTGAAATTTAGCCATTTCCCTCAATTTTCTGCCCAATTCATCCCTTTTGTAGATCTCCACCGCTTCTGCCGAGACTGGCGATCATCTGAAGCGCGAATTTGACGATTTGGCCAATTTGAAGCACGAGGATCAGGTCGACTACGTCATTATGGGAGAGTTGAACGCCGAAAAGCTCAGAGAGGTTGGTTTTCGGGGAAATAAGCAGGAATTTCAGGGAAAACTGTAATTTTTGAAGGAAAATGAACGATTTTTGTGGGAGAAACAAGATTTTAATGGGAAAATGTTGATTTCCGGGCTAAAATTGTGATTTTTACACTAAAAATGATAGTTTTCTTGTCAAAATTGTAGTTTTTACAAGGAAAATTAGGGAAAAACGCATTATTCCCGAGATTTTCCTCATTTTTCCCTCTAATTTTCGTTCATTTTTGCAGATCCCAGTGGTCGAATACCTGTCGAGTGCGCGCAATGTGACCGAGTGGTACGCTCGCATCAAACAACTCGAAGACGTGCTCGTCGTATTCAAGAACGCCCGTCACGAAGCCAACGGATACATTGCCGACGTCGCCGAGAGAGCGTTGCTGTACTATGACAAGATGCACAAAGTGGTTCTGCACGATCTGCACGACAGAAAGCCGAAGGAGGCACAGCTCAAGGCGATTCAGCTGGCTGGTTAGTGAGAAAAGGCGAAAAGTTGGCAGAGAATGGGAGAATAGGCTTGTTTTTCGTGAAAAGTCCAGCAAAAATTGTTTTTCTCGGGAAAAAAATTGAAAACTTGGAAAATATTACAAAAACAGGATTTTTCACAAAATTGCCTAATTTTAGCGATTTCCTGGGAAAGATCACCCATTTTGTTGAAAAATCTCTTCAAAACTGTCAGAAATCGGGAATTTCCTTGCGAAATCAAAAATCGCCGCTTTTAATCCTTTTCCTAGAGAAAATCCTTCAATTCCCTCTAAAATATGTTCAAACCCATCAGAAAACGGGAATTTGCTTGCGGAACCCCAATTCTCCTCTAAAATTCTTGTAGAACACGCCCGAAACCTGTTTTTTCCGAAAAATCCAGCAAAAATTGCAAACTTCATTGAAAAATAGTTGGACACTTGGAAAAATCATCTATTTTGCTCTAGAACCTCCTCAAAACCATCGGAAAACGAGATTTTTTTTTAAAAACTATTTTGCTCTAGAACCTCCTCAAAACCATCGGAAAACGAGATTTTTTTTTAAAAACCCCCAAATTTCACCCTGCAAACAAGCAAAACCCCCTTAACTTCATCTCAAATTCTCAATTTTCACCCGAAAACGTTTAGAACACCCACGAGACCTGTTTTTTTCCTGAAAAATCCAACAAAAACAGCAAATTTTATTGAAAAATAGTTGAAAACTTGGAAAAATCTCCCATTTTGTTCTAAAATCTCTCCAAAGCATGAGAAAACGGAATTTGCTTTACAAACCCCCAATTTCCACCTTAAAAACAAACAAAGCTCCTAGAAACCTACAAATTCCCTAATTTTCACCTCAATTCCTTGCAGAACACGCTCGAAACCTTGGACTTCCCGAGGATTACTACACCAAGAAAAGAAATCGCTCTTCGAGTTCGTCGAGTGCTCGTTCTGGACCGGCTGGAGCGAATCCGCAAGTGATGCACTACGTGGAGGATCAGGCACGTCTTCTGGAGACGCTGGACGCCGAGATTCGTGGCAACAGTCAGGACACTGAGCAGATGGAGAAAATCGAGAAAAAGGTGAGTGAAAATTGTAAAATCAGTGGGAAATCCCCTAAATTTGCATTAAAATGTGGGTTTCTAGAGAAAAATTCGCTCATTATCTGTCAAAAAACACTGATAAACCGCTTATCACCACTTGTTATCACTTCTAGCTCCATGCAAGCGCCGTCCGCATGCTGTACATCAACATGGCCAGACGATACGAGCTGATCCAGGGATCGATGACTCCGGAACAGGCGATTCTGGACGTTTCGGATCTGTTGGTCTCGAAGAATCTCGAGCCTAATGTGAAGGTGGAGGCGGCGAAGATGTTCAATGATAACATGGAAGTTCAGCTGACTTGGCCGTTAGTTTTTTGGAAATCTGCTGAAAAATGGGGGGGGGGGGGAA
>LR539392.1:126536-153158 GCA_900536315.3 Caenorhabditis becei
GGGGGGGGGGGGGGAAATAAGCTTATCCGGGTCAAAATTCGCCAAAAATTGGGTGTTTTGGCTGGAAAATGATCAAAATTGATTAAAACCACCCATTTATCTTATCAACTTATCATTTTCATGTGTTCCAGGCCGATCCCAGTCAACAAGAAGGAAGAGAATCCGGAGGATCAAGAGACTAAAAGCGAGCAATCGACGGTCAAGGCGAAAGTCAGTGCTGATAAGAAGGAGGACGCTGATGAGTGATAAGGACTCGATCAAGAAGTGATTTGATGATATCACTGAATTTGTTAACAATTTTGTTTTGTTTTTTGTTGTTTTTCTTTCAAATTTTCTTTTTTCCCATTTTTGTCGATTTTTTTCTGAAAATTTATATTTTTCCCCAATTTCATCCACTTTTTCCCCGTTTTTTTCCATTGTTTTTTCTTTGAATTTTTCTCCAAAATTTTTTTTGAAAATTCACAAAAATCCCGGGCTTTTTTCTAAAAAAAAATTTTTCCAAAAATATAATTCAAAAAATGGGAAAATAGCCCCGGGAATGGCTGAAAATTAATCGAAATTTGCTGATTTTCTAGAAAATTTGACATTTTTTCCAGAATTTTCTGGTTTTTTTTCTTTTCTTTCGAAATCGATTTCTAGGAAAATTTGAGGTTATTTTTATCAATTTTGACCTAGAAATTATCACCATCTTTATCAATTTTCACTCAAAATTTATCAATTCAAAAAAAATTTTTAAAAAAAGTTCATTTTCCAAATTCCAAATTCTCGTTGTTTCCAAATTTTTCACACAAAATTCTTTGCAAAAATTCAAAAATCCCGGTGTTTTTTTTTCTGAACATCTCAAAATCACATTCAAAAAATTCAAAAACAAAGTTAAAAAATTAAAAAAATTCCAAAATCCAAAAAAAAAATGTCCCTAATACTACATTTCTCTAGTTTCGCAGATTTTTCCTGAAAATTTGACATTTTTTCCAGAATTTTATGGTTTTTTGCTAAATTTACATTGGTTCCTAAACAAATTTTAGGCTGTCTAGACAATTTATATCTGAAAACTTATCACTATCATTTATCAATTTTGACTTTAAAAATTTCCAAAAATTAAAAAAAAACCATTTTCCAAATTCCAAATTCTCGTTGTTAACAGATTTTTCACACAAATTTCTTCTCAAAAATTCAAATATCCCGGTTTTCCCTACTGAAAATCTCCAAATTTCATTCAAAAAAATTCAAAAACCAAGCAAAAAAATTAAAAAATTTCCAAAATCCAAAAAAAATGTCCTTAATACTAGATTTCTCTCGTTTCTCACTGTTTTCCCCCAATTTATCAGAATTTATCACTGGAAATCCTTAAAATTTCCCCAAATTCCCAATTTTCTAATGTTCCCTAACTCCCAATCTCTCAATCTTCTGGAATTTTCCCCCATTGTTACTGCACTAATCACTTGTTGTTGTTGTTGTTGTTATCACTAACTCTGTCTCCCCGTTATCACTATCACCACCGCCGCCCTAAATTCTCATGTTATCCCGGCACCGCAATTCTCTCACCCCTGAACCCTTTCGTTCCAAAATTTCTCATTGTTGTTATCATTTTTCGGCTCAAATTGTAAAAATTTCAGGGTAATTCGTGTTTTGGAGGGAAAAATCAAAAATTTAAAAAACCAAAAAATCCGAAAAAAAAAGGAATCACATTTTTTAAAATAAAAAAAAAATCAGAAATCACAGAAAAATCTAGAAAACCCGTTGAAAATTAAAAATCAGAGATTCTGTTTCTTGAGGAACTGATACACCACTCCGAAATCCTTGGCCTGATAATGGGGGTCCCGCGCGAGAATCCGATAGATCTGATGGGCCAACGAGCCCATTGGAGTTGGCGATTGGCTGTTCGTTGAGGCATTCTGGGCCAGCGACAAGTCCTTGGCCATCAGCTGGGTCCCGAATCCACCGGCGTATCCTTTGGACGAAGGGATGTTCGGGATGACTCCGGGGACCGGGTTGTAAGTGTCCGAGGACCAGCAACGGCCCGAAGACGTGTTGATGATCGAGGCGAGGGACTTCGCGTCGAGACCCATTCTGCAAATGTTTTGGTGAAATTTGACGGAAAAAGCGAGAAAATTATATTTTTGAGAAAAAAGGAAATTCGGGTTCTTTTTTTAGAAATTGAGGAAAAAAATTGGTTTGATTTTTTTTTGAAAAAATTGAGTCAGTTTTTGAAAATTTGAATTTTTTTTCAATTTGGGAACACTTTTAAAAGTGTTGAAAAATAGAAACTTTGCTTTAAAAATGTAAAAATTACAAAAAAAATTAATTTTGATTTTTGCAAAAAATTCTGGAAAAGTTCAAAAATAGGAAAATCTGGATTTTTTTTAAATTTTAAAATTACGAAATAATTTTAGAAAATTTATTGGAAAATTGAAAATCGGTTGAAAATTTGTAAAATTACAAAAAGAAATTTATTTGAATTTTTGAGAAAAATTGAAAAAAAAAAATTTTTGCGTTTTTTTGATTTTTTGATTTTTTTTTTTCAATTTTTTTGAAATTATTTGATTTTTGCTTATTTTTCGTCTATTTTTTAAAATTTTCTGTTCAAATTCTGTTCAAACTAGAAATTCTCCTCATACTTTTCCTAATTTTCCACTCACGAAATGCCCAAATTCATAGTCTCGGCGACGGCGACCATTTGAATGCCCAACAGCATGTTATTGCAGATTTTGGCGGCGATTCCGTTTCCGATTGATCCCAAATTTACTACATTTGATCCCATTAAACTGAGAATCGATTGGGCACGGGAGAACGTTGCGTCGGTTCCGGAACCGACCATGAACGTCAGAGTTGCGTTTTGGGCGCCTGGAAAAAAGGAAGGGGAATGGAGGGAAATTTGAAATTTCGAGAATAAATTTAACAGAATTTTTTTTTAGGAAAAAATAGGTTTTCTGAACAATTGTGAAGAATATTGAGTTCAAAAAATTGAAAATTTTGAAAAAAAATTTTTTTTTGAAATTTTTTCCAATTTTAAGATTTTTCAAAATCAATTTTTTTATGTTTTTCCCAATTGTTTCAGAACATTTTCTCAATTTCAGCTTGATTCATCAATTTTTCAACAATTTTTCTCAAAAAATTCTGAAATTTTACCAGTAACCCCTCCAGAAATCGGCGCGTCAATGTACTCGGCCTTCAGCTTCTCCGCTGATTTCGCAATTTCCAAAGTGACGACTTGATCGATGGTTGATGAGTCCATGCACAGAGTTTCTGGTTGGATAGTTCTGGAAAATGTGGGAAATTTAGAAAAATCGGGAAAAAAAATACACAAGAACTAGAAAAATAACGGAAAATAGGGGAAAAACATGATTTTTGCTAATTTTTCAGGTTTTCACCAGTTTTTCAGGCAAATTTTCAGTTTTCTGCATAATTTTCAGGTTCAACAACGTTTTAAGCAAATTTCCCGGGAAGAAAGCAAAAAATTTGCTTTTTGGTTGAAAATTTGAATTTTTGGTCAGTTTTCCATATTTTTACATGTTTTTTCTGGGATTTTCGCTTTTTTTCAGTGAATTCTTCATAAAAACTCACTTAAAAATGCCATTATCACTCTGATAAACTGATTTGACATGTGGAGTACTCGGAAGAACTGTCACGATTTGTTTGGCGGTCGCGGCGATGTCGGCGGGATGAGCGGCGATTTGACAGCCTTCCGCCTGGAAAAATTAATATTTTGAGTTGAAAAATTGATGAAAATACCTTGAATTGCTCTACAACCGTCTTGTTAACATCGTAGACAATCAGTTGTTTTCCGTTTTTGATCAGATTCCGTGCCATGTGACCGCCCATGTTTCCGAGACCGATGAAGCCGATTAGCGAGGACATTTTTGGCTGGAAGCAGATAAAAATAATTGATTTTTGAATTTAAAATGAGAAAAATGACGGAATTTGAGGTAATTTAGTGAAAAAACCTTGGAAAATTGGTTGAAAAAAAAAATTATTTTAAAAATTGAGGTGTCGTGGATTAAAATGCAAGTTGTGCAAACACCGTCACGTCAGAATGCACGAATTCAGAGAAAATGGTGGGAATTCGAAATTTCCACACGGTTTCTTGCAGTTTCGCAGAAAAAACGAGTTCCTAATTGATTTCTGACCTGATCACTGATAAACAACTGAATTCTGTCCAACCAAACGTCATATCCTTGTCCAGACTCGATTCTATTCAAATGCTTCGCCGTAAAATGAATGATTCATCTCTGTGATTTTGACCCCTCTTTCATACGCACACCATGTCGAATGTTTCCTATTCAAACAAACACTACACTTAAATTTCTGTGCCCATCGTCGTCGGCGTCTCTCGCATTCCCACGTGTCTCTCGTTTTCGTATTCTGCTCTCGGCTTTTTCTCATGAAACATCGACATTTCCTATAAAAAACCCACCTGCTGCTAGATTTCTGATGTCTTTTTTTTCAAACAATTTCATTTTTTTTAAACTTGCAGAATGTCATTCCCGGGCTCATCGTGCCAAACTTTGTGCACTTTGAACTATTCAAATTGTCAAGTTTGCGGTCAAAGTGCACACGGTAAACATTTCGGAGCTGTCACTTGCAGGGCTTGTGCCGCCTTTTTTCGGTAAATTTTTTATATTTTACAGCAAAATTTTCAAATTAGCACGTTCGATATCTCACAGCGAAATTGTTATTTTCGCTACACGATATCGTGCGCGCCAATTCCAAATTTTTGAATTCGTGCTGATCGAAAACTTATATTTCAGCCGCGCCGGCGTCTCCAATACTATAAAACCGTGTAAACGAGAGAATAATTGCATTTTTCTGAAGAATGGCTGGTTCAACTGTAAAAAGTGTCGATTGCAAAAGTGTTGGGATGTGGGGATGAGTGTGGAGAGTGAGTTTTCACAAAATAAAGTTACCAACCATATTATTGCCGTCAAGCGGCCAATCACTTTATGGGTCTCACCACGAAAATGGTTTCTGGCTGAAACACGGCTTCTGGACAAGGTTTTGTCACTTTTTCTCATGAAAACAGGTAATAATGCACTGTTTCAGTCATTTACTATCAAAATCCAGCAATTTCCACCGATTTTCAGTGAAAAATTCTTTTTTTTTTTTGGGTTTTTGACGCTTTTTCCTGAAAATCAGTCATTTTTCGTGAAAAATCGGTAGGAACTGCTGGAATTGATCGAAATCATGCATTTTCGGCCGTTTTCATCAGAACAAGTGTCAAAACCTTGTCCAGAAGCCATATTTCTGCTTGAAATCATTTTCGTGGCGAGACCCACCGGTTGACTTGTCGCGGGACAACAAAAATAGCACCGGAAATGCGCCAGTGCACTGAAAATGCGTCAACATTCAATTTTCACAGATTTCCAATTCGACCGTGACTCTTTCTGTCCAAACCCGAAAAAAATCATCCACCTTATTGAAAAAGCCATCCCACAGGTACCAATTTTCCCATTTTTCATATATTTTTTTTCCAAAAATTTGTTCAGACAATGGATACATTTTTGGGGCGATCCAACTTGATTCTGTTTTGCGCGCCAAAATTCGAATACTCTGACAAGAACTTTATCGATGTGCAACTTCTCGTGGAACGAGCCATCAATGTGCTCAAACAGGGCTCCGAGACGCCGGTTTTTGCGGAAAATGCTCTTGGAAAGTTGGCTCTGGGGCTGAATATTATCAGAGGGAGTCAGAATAGACAGAGGAGCACAACACTGATAACAAAGATAGGGAAAGAGGAGACATTGTGGCTTTGGGAGGAGGATATGCTGAAAGTGGCGAAGTGGTTGACCTACTTTGATCCATTCAGAAGGCTATCATTTGAGCTACAGGTATCTCTTATCTTTTATCAGTTCAATTTGTTATCAGTTTTCTAGATTGAAATGCTCAAAAACATTTGGAAAGTGTGGTCTCGACTGGAAAACCTTGCAGTTACAGCGTTCGCGAGACGGCTGAAACTCTGTGATGAAGAGATGATTATGGTGAAGGTGGAGAATGAGAATCTGATTTGTGACATGAAAAAAGTCGAGGTGGACATGACGTGGTGCTCGAAATACACACTGGATCAATTGAAATTGTGAGCTCTTTCCCCTTATCACTATCACTATCACTTCTCGAGCTTCAGCTTCATTGACGCAGACTCTGAGCAACGGACCGCTGATCTTATCAGCGCTATGATGGATTTGGCGCCTTCTGATATCGAATTATCTTTTATGATGTGCCAACTATGCCTCCAATATGTGGTTAAGAAAAACCTAGGAGAAGTATCAGAAGTTGCTGAAAAATTGATGGAGATCATTGGAAACGACCTCCATCACTATTATATTCACGAGAAAAAGACACCCCTTTATGCTGGAAGAGTGGCGAACATGATGAAAATCAATAATCATATCCAGGTTCCTTATCAGTCTTATCAGTTGAGCTTAATCTTTTGTTTCAGCAAGACATCTACCGCGGCAAGGTGAAAGCAGAACTGGCAACTGTTTTTGACATTTTCTGCGTGGAATTCTCACATCCGGATATGTTTATGGACTTTTAAGGTTATCAGTGCTGATAAATAAATTATCAAAAATATTTCTTATCAGTGATAACACGAAGATTACGAATAAATCTGCCTTGACGCCATTGGAGAAACATGACTTTGGAGTAGTATTTTTGAAATTTCCCGCCGGATTCCTCTGAAAAAGTTTCATTTTTGAGCTACAGTACCCCTAAACCCAATAACAAACCGATTCGTAAAAACCAGCAATCCCAAGTTCAAATGCGAGAACAGAATCCATATAGAGTTGAGTATTGCATACTTTATAGTTGTCATTTCGAACCAAGAGTCTTCAAAAAGAAAATCTTATCACCTTATCACTTTATCACCTGAATAATGCCAGAAAACCAATAAAATTGACATATAGACCGTAAGAACTGTTGCCTGGACAAGAATCTCCACTTCTGTACGATAGGATTGAACGCTTCTGCTCATTTTGCTCTTTTTCTGAAATTTACTCAGGAAATGCAAGTGCGCCCTATCGAACTTACCGTATATACGCTATAAATAATCATGATATGGCTAAGATAGCTCAGAAAAAGAGAAATGCAACAAATGACGACTTCCAGATGAGATATCGGCCCTACCAGTGGAACATTTTGATCATATACCCAAATAGGTCCGATCAATGTAAAGTTATGAGTGATACAGCCTATCAGCCATGCTATCAGTACGTATAGGATACCTAGTGATAAGGATGTTATCAGCCATAGGCTCCAGACGGTTCCTTTGACGTCAAAGTAGGCGATTTCCATTCTGGCGACTGATAAGATGGCGAGAATCACGAAAACAGCTAGGAAAGAGTTGTTTCCAGTACTTCCGATTATCTGATAAGGGAGTGATAAGAAAGTGATAAAAGTGATAAGAAATCCACCCCCATGACCACTGGAATTTGAAGTTTGTTTTCTGGAAACACTAAAAAGGCGCCGGTTAGACAGTGACAGGAACATTGAGACACGTGGCAGTAATTGATAAGATTGATAAGCTGATAACTGATGTTATCACGGAAATCAGACTTGACGTGAAGGGTCTGAAAGTCCAAGGTTCCATGGGTTCCCAAGGGCCACTTACGAAAATGATAACAGCGTAAATTGGGAAGACCACCACTGATAAGGTGATATAGATAACACCGATGATCAGTAGATCAGTATCAGGGTTGAAGAGAGTTGGCATAGTGATAAGGTGATAAGGTGATAACAAAGTCAGATGACTGGGCTCTGTGAGCTCATTTCCTATGGCGAGCCGAGCGGAAATGATGTGTCTATGTGACTTTTTGAAGAGATCTTTTCTTTTGCAAAAGTGTATAGTTTATCAGTGATAACATCAAAAAATCAAAACCATATTCTTATCAGTGATAACAAAAAGATCAGTAGAACCCCTTGACAAATCGCTGAATTCACAGTGAATCGAATCATGCATCCCTGGTTGAACGCACTGCACTCGACCTTTTGGGATGATTGGCTGTTGATTGTGTTGTGCCAATCCCTGTAATCAGTTCTTATCAGTGGTGATAAGAAAACGCTTACAGCCACACTGAATTGCCATCTGAAGTCACAGAAGCCGAATCTCCATCTTTTGAGTAAGTCATTGATAAGCGCTTATCACCATCCGGAACATTGAACGTTCGGGTTACTGTATACGCATCGGTGTACTCTTTATACGGGTAATTCTTCGACATTATCACTCCTTGTTGATCGTTTCTTGTTGGTGGAGTGTTACTGGGAACTGATAAGGAGTGATAAGAAGTGATAAGGGTATAGCTCACTGAATTCATTTTTTGTCCAAGTGACATTGACATTGTACAAGGTGTAAGTGATGCATCTTCCATAGATGGATAGGTCCTCGTAGGTGTGGGCAGTGGTTTGGCTGGAAAGTGATAAGGATTGATAAGGAGTGATAAGGATTGATAAGGATTTTGAGATTCTGGAGATTCTGGAGATTTTGAGGATTCCGGGATTCAGGGGATTTTGGAGGAATTGGGATTCTGAGGATTCTGAAGGTTCTGGGATTCTGGAGATTCTGGGATTCTGGAGATTCTGGGATTCTGGAGATTCTGGGATTCTGAAGATTCTGAAGATTCTGAGGATTCTGGGATTCCAGAGATTCTGGAGACTAGGACCCTAAAATCCCAAAACCTACTCGATCAACGCGGCATAATAGGTATGATACGTCGGATTTGCAGTGCACCCGGCATCGATCCACACCCATCCTGTTCCATTCTGAAGTTTGTCTTCTGATTCTGAATCCCCCTCTTGACCTACCACTGTGATGTTATTGTAGTTGGTTGGCATAACTGGTGTCCCTTTTTTCCGGATATCAAATATCACTTGGCTAGTTTTAATAGAATTGAAACTTTCGATTCCAGAAGTGTATTTTTGAATGAATGGGGTGTTTTCTGATGATAAAATGATAAGGATTCACATTCAGATGAGGCTATTCGATATACCATCAAATTTCTGAAATCCTATAACCATTGAGAAGCTGTCAATCACAATGGAGTTCATATTCATCAGAAGGCAATTCGCCACTTCTGCGGATCCTCCCAACTGATTATTCTTCAAGATGTCATACACCCTGGAACCTTACTGATACCCTTATCACTGATAAGAATCTCTCACGTTCCCAAAACCTCCTTCCCGCCACTTTTATAGACCACAACTTTTTTCAGCGCCTCTTGATCAAACACATCGGAAAATGTGACGAGCTGCACGAAATTTGTGTTGATTGTCTGATACATCACATTTGGGACAAGGCTGTCACTATCGATAACTGATAAGAGGTCTTGTTGGGAGGCGTTGAAGTAGGCGTAGGTTGGTGTAACTGGAAAAGTGGGTGACTTGAAAAAATTTTTTTCAAATTTATTAATATTTTTTTTAATTGTTCGACTTTGAAATAAATTTTTTCGACTAGAAAAATGTTTTCTTATCAACTTTGTAGTTGAACAAAAAAATCGAAAAAATTTTTGAACATGCGAAAAAAATCGCTGAAACAGAAAAACTTGACGTTTTTTTTGATTTTTCAGAAAATCCTTCGAAAATTTTTTTCTAATTTTTTTAAAATTTGAAATAAATTTTTTTCAATCAGAAAAATGTTTTCTTATCAACTTTGTAGTTGTACAAAAATTTTCAAAAAATGTTTCAACATGAGAAAAAAATCGCTGAAAAGTTACCACTTACCAGTTGCAAAACTGACTTCCAGATAGAAAAAGTCATTTTTTGTGTTATCAGTGATGCTGAATTCGATATCAAAAAACGTCGGAAGCAATTGTAAATCAATAGTTCCATAGTTTGTGGAATTCAGAATCAGAGGACTTTGTTGACCAGCAAAAGTGGTAAACTGATGGATTGTGATGGAATTCGAGCCAGTTAATCCAATTTTTGTCAAGTGAAAAGTGGGTATCGTGAGACTGGTGATGTTCGAGACCCGATAGGTACACGTTTTTGGGTC
The DNA here is from genome assembly GCA_900536315.3 of Caenorhabditis becei. NCBI lineage: Eukaryota > Metazoa > Nematoda > Chromadorea > Rhabditida > Rhabditidae > Caenorhabditis > Caenorhabditis becei. The sequence continues at coordinate 136,516 of LR539392.1, forward strand.
CGATTCCTTATCAGTCATTGATAATGATAAGGTTTTTGAGGTGTCAAAGAAGTTGGAGTTGGCGGGGCAATCTAAACCGGGGTAATTGGAAAAATGGTGTATTTGGACCTTACCAAGTGAGAAAACATTTGGAAAAGTGGCGAAAATCAGTAGGAAATTTAGAAAAAGCGGCATATTTTAGTGATAAAGTGATAAAAAATGAAGAAAACTGAAGGGTTTTCTGGTCTTTTAGACTTGAAGAATAGCGTCACTGATAAGAAGTTATTGGTTTTGTTAGTCAGCTTTTTGGCAGAATGGAGACTTTGTGAACTCAAGATAAAGAGTTTAACGTTACTGATAAGGAATTATTGATTGATGAAATCAGTGGATCAGATCAGTGATAAGAGTTATCACCCAGTTCTTGTAATTGCCTTCATTTGAGTTTTAGATTCATCACTATTTTCCGAAGAGTTGAACAGTTTGAAGTACCCTGAAAGATGTCTTTTGCCTAGTTTTTCTTCTAGTCTCTTACCAATGATAGCATTCCTGTAATCAGTGATAACAAACATATTGGGCAGCGGATCAAGTGCCGGGTACATTGCAATCGTCACTGAAAGTACCCTCCCCAGAACTTCAAATGAAGAGTCGGCAAAGCAAAAGAAGAAGAGGATGCTGGCTGGAAGATGCATTAGGGTTAAAGGAATGCCGGTTTGGAGGACGAGAGCGTAGAATAGTTGAGTCTGCAGGGAGCGGGACTTTGCAGAAGTTCTGGACGTCTTCGCGGTAAGACCCTTTATCAGTCGATAACACTTGAAGCCGAAGTAGAACATGATGAAGCAGGAAATGAGGATTGTTAGAGTGAGAAGGCAAGTGCCGGTGATGTTCCACCAGTTTATAAAGTAATGGCCAGTTGAATCGATTGGGTAGAAGTAGAAACCAACGTAGTAGTTGACTTTTGAGTGGGTTGTGTTTCTAAATGACATGCTGGACTGATGACTCGGGATCTAGTTCATTCGAAAGAGAATCATCAACTTCCCATATTATTGCCGTCCCTCGGCGAGTCACCTGATGGGTCTCGCCACGAAAATGGATTCTGGCTGAAATACGGCTTCTGGACAAGGTTTTTCCGACTTTTTCTGATGAAAATGGGTAAAATAAGGTGGTGAAATCATTTCCAACCAAATTCCAGCAGTTTCCACTAATTTCAGTACAGAAACATGAATTTTGGTATTTTGCAAAAACACCTCATTTTCCCTGAAAATCGGTGGAAACTGCTGAAATTTGACTGGAAATGATTGAAATCATGTCAATATACACATTTTCATCAGGAAAAGTGACGAAACCTTGTCCAAAAGCCGTATTTTAGCCAGGAATCATTTTCGTGGCGAGACCCACCAGGTGACTCGCCGCGGGACGGCAATAATAGTGAATTGGGCTCAGATTTTGCCAATAAGTCCTTATTTTGGCTCACGGAGCCATCAAACTGTTCAGGCAGTACTAATTTACTGACTTTAGTGCTATCTGGGACTTTGCGGACTTCGTGAGCCAAAATAATGACTCCTTGCCAAAATCTGAGCCCAGTTCCCTATAGGAAATCGATGATTCTCTTCCGAATGGACCAGGTCCTGAGTCATTATTGATAAACCTACTCAATAAACTGATTAACAATATCATTTGGTCCCAGGAACACGACACAGATTGCACAGTACACTAGACCGAACAACATTGGGAACAAGAAGAGAGCAATGAGGATTTCGGATTTGCGAGTTGCCCACAAATGGCTTCTGGAAGGAAGTGCGCTTTGTTGATAATGCCACTCGGCGGGTCTCCCCACAAAAAGTGCTTTACGGCTTCTGACCCGGGTTTTGTCATTTTTTGAATGAAAATGTGTGAAATAGCATGAATTCAATTATTTCCCATCAATTTCTACCGGTTTTTTCGAGAACATTAAGTGATTTTGGTTTGTACTGAAAATCGGTGGAAATTACTGAAAATTGATGGAGTTCGTGTTTTTTGACCCATTTTCAACGGAAATAGTGTGAAATCTTGTCTAGAAACCATTTTCGTGGCGAGACCTAATAATAGCGCCTACCCGGAAACCACCATGTACCGGAAGAAAAAGTGAACTCCGAAGATTGCGAGCGACATTCCGAAAGAAGCACAGTAAAGTTCTGTAACCATAAAAAAGGTGTTTTTTTCCCAGAGACTCACGATGAAACATTGGCAAGATACTGGTCGGAAGGATGGATGTTGAGGAGTCGGAAGTACCAGGTAGGCGGAATTGTGAGAGTAGAGCTGCTGGAAAAGATAAGAAATCAGCGGTGATATCAGTGAACTGATACCGGAGCCACCAGAACGTCATCAATAGCGTAGATAATCTCAAAAACTGAAATGTACACCATCAAATACTTGTAAGCTCCGAATTTCGGCGGTGATCTATTAATTATCAGGTGGAGGAGAAGGCCATTAGTGATAGCGGCTATCACTGCGCAGATTCTTTGGATTGAATGGGAAATGTGCTCCCAGGACATGGCTCTCAACACGAATGAAACAGGCAGAAAGATGTCTGATAACTATGTCTGATAACTAATTTCCGGGACATGTCTAGTGAAAATGAAAACAACAATTGGTCACAAACTCCAATATCATATCTTATCATTGATAAAAACTGCAAGGAGTTGGCACAACTTCTTATCAGTGATATCGGTCTTTGTGTGTAGCTCTCTTATCACCATTATGACAAGATTTGTATCCAATTGATTAAAAGTTCCTTTTTTATTTTTTTACAAGTGAAGTTTGAAGAGTTATCAATTATCAGTTATCAATTATCAACAATCAGCTTCACCAACAAGATCATTGCCAAAACCCAACCGAAACTCTCCAATTTCGCCGAGTTCACAGCATACTGAACCAAAAATCCCTTATCGATAACATTGCAACTGACAGTTTGATAAGATACGCTTGTTACAGTTGTGGATGAATCGCTCAAGCTCTGCGCCTTATCAGTCGTGGTGATAACAACATTATCACTTTTCCAAGACGAATAAGTCACCGAGAGTGTGTTAGCTTGACCTGGCGGGTTGATGGTGTTTGTGACAGTATACATGGAACTTTCTGGATATGGGTAGTGATAAGACATTATCACTCCTTGCTGGCCCGGGCGAGGCGTGATAGTGGGTTTTTGGTCTGAACTGATAGTATGATAAGACTGATAATCAAAGAAAGCTAACCATAGAAGCCTTGAGTCCATGAAGCTTGAACATTGCTCAAAACATAAGTCAAACAAGCTCCATAAACGGATAGATCCTCAAAGTTTGGAAAGTTGTGCTCACTGAAAAGTAACAAATTTTCAAACGTGCTCCATTGAGAACTCACTTCAAAACCGCAATTGTGTAATACTGTGGGTCTGGCATCACTGCACATCCCGCATAAATCGACACGTTCCCGGAGCCAATCACTGATAAGGATCGGAAGTTCAAAGGTTGGCTTGTCTTGGGTCGAAGTTCATAGATGACTTTTGTATGATTACTTTCTAGTGATTGGAAGTTATCAGTTGTCATACGAGTGGTATAGTTGAAACCTGAAAATCCAATCAATCTGAAGATGGGATTCACCTATGTAACTACCAGCAAGCTCTGTTTTGCCACAGATCACTGAAAAATAGTCACCGATCTCCGGATTCACATTGACTATTCCGCTGATAGGAAAGGTACCAGAAGATGGGTCCAGGTTGTTCCAGAAGTCGTACAAACTGAAAAAGGAGGGGGGGGGATTGTTGGGTTGGAAAGTTGGCACAAGTTGGCACAAGGGGGCTGGGTCTCGCCACGAATCGACTAGTCGTAATCGAAGTTCAAATGCACTGTACAGTAGCGGTCATATTTTAGTGCCCCTAACAGTTTCTACCATAAGTCGGCTCAGAATGGCCCGTTTGAGCTCAGCCGTACCTGAGGGACCTAGAAACATGCTCAAAACTGAATTATGACCGCTACCGTATATAGTTGTCCTTCTTTGAAGTACAGTTGAAGTGGGTCCTGTACCGTCTCCCCTATGGTTCAGGTTTTACAGAGAACTTACGTGCCAAGAAACTTCATATCATCATAAAGATAGAACTGTTGAGCGTAATAAGTAGAAATTGTCTTTTCGTAGCTGACGAATTCAAGGAAATTGGCGTCTGACAGATAGTAATACTTGTTTTGAAGGAACTCTGAGGACTTCTGGACAGAGAGAAGGGATTGTGACCAGGAAAGCCAGAGACGTTCAGGTTTGACTGAAAGATGTTCAATTGGCCTACTTTCAAATGGATCTTACAATCCACAAAAGTTATATCAATATTGAACCAGTCATTTTCAGTGTTATTGGGTACATTGAACTCAATCTCAAAAAAAGATGGCACTAGGTCAAGTGATATGTGATAAGTGATAGAGTCCCCGAAAACATAGATTTCCTGCATTCCAGAAATAGTGGTATTCTGACGGATTGTTATGGAATTAGAGCCAGTTAGCCTTCCTTCGATATTAATCGAAGGAATTGCGTAGTGGTAGACTTTGGGAACTTGAAAAGTGCAAGTTAACTGGTTGGATTCTTCTCTAGTGAGGGTTAGAGTCAAATTTGCATAGCCATCAGAAGTGGGGATGTTTGAGCAGTCTGAAAGTTCAATTTGAAGTTTGTTATGGCAAAAGGCTCACCGAAACATGATGTTTTTACAAAAAATGCAGTGGAAAAGAGAAAAAGTTGTAGAAGACATCTGGAATACATCATAGTTTGCGAATGAATAGTTTCCAGAGTGACTATTAACAAATGATGTTTGAAAATTGGAAATGTTGTGTTGATAAGATGACTTATCAGTGACTAATGTGAAGAGACCTTCGATCTATTGATTTCGGCTGAATAACGGCTTCTGGACAAGTTTTTGAAACTTTTTATGATAAAAACAGGTTAGAAAACATTACTTAGACAATTTCTCATCAATTTCCACCTGTCTCTACCAAATTTTAGTGAAAAATCTAGTTTTTTGGGTTTCTGGCGCTTTTTCCTGAAAATCAGTCATTTTTCGTGAAAAATCGGTAGTAACTGCTGAAAATTGATGTTTTTCAATCGTTTTCATCAGCTAACCTTATTCAGAAGCCGAATTTCAGCCATAAATCGTTTTCGTGGCGAGACCCATTTGGAACTTATCACCTAACCAGTGCAAAAGGAATACGCAACGAGCAGGAATCGAACCTACGCGGGCAAAGCCCAATGGATTTCAAGTCCATCTCCTTAACCACTCGGACATCGTTGCACGCCCCACCAGTCGACCGATTTGGGTTGACAAGCGCGCGCGTCATGGCTTTTTGAATGAGCAATGAGTTTATTTAGGTCATCAGAGATAATGGGGCAATGGGAAAAGTCAATAATGCTCCATTCCAGGAGCACTTGGCTCCAAGTTCGGATAGATTTGATTGTCTTCAACTTCTTCAGATCCTCCAAGAATTGGCGTTTCGTCTTGATCCAGCACCATAACATCCCTGGCATCATTTCCCTGTGACCCAATTATCACTGGAATATCCAATTTCAACTTCTCGCCGAACATTGATGAGTTATCAGTGATAGCCACTGATACGAGATATTCTGCTCTTATCACTGCACACTTGAAAGTCGGGGACACGTTCGGAACAGTCAAGTGAGCCATGATCTGTTTCCGAGTCTCTGGCGCCAGGTCCACGTCGATTTTTGATTCTTCCAGTTGTTTTATCTCGGTTTCACGGGGTCTCAGGTTGGAATTACAGTTGACATAGTAGGTGGTTGACTGATAAAGATGGACTCGGATTGATTTGATAGTGGTTTTGGGTTGCAGGTTGATGATGACGATTGTGATAGGGATTACTTCGTTTGGGAGGTAGCCTTGGCGTGGGAGGTAGGCCTGGAAGAGGAAGGATTCAGAATATGGAATTCTAGGATCGCAGGGTCTCGCCACGAAAATGGTTTTCGACTTTTATCAAAAAAAAATAGGTGAGAAAACACTTTCCAGTCAATTCTTATCAAATTTCAGTTGTTCCTACCAATTTCAGGTGAAAAATTGGGTATATTTAGGAAAAAACGCAGAAAAACCCCCAAAATGAATGTTTTTCACTAGAATTTGGTGGAAACTGCTGGAATTTGATTGGAATTGACTGAAAAAGTGTTTTCTTGTTTTCTGGCATAATTTTCATGAGAAAAAATACAAAAAGTTGGCCAGAAAACATAAAAACCATTTTCGTGGCGAGACCCACAAGGTGACTCACGGCGGGACGCTAATAATATGGGTCCTGAATTCTTGAGCTCCAGAATTCTAGGATCTTCTGAATCCGAGGATTCAGAATCCCTCCAACTCACCTCCAATGTCACCAGTCTCTTGATCAATGTTTTCTTCACACTTTGACTCGAAACCAAACAAACACTCATGTCATAATGAGCCATCACTAAAACAAAACATGTTTTCTTCCCGGAGATTGCGAAATTCCCCCCACTTACCTATCACCTCTTTCTCCACTTTTCTCCCCGGTTTTCCACTCATTTCCACGTGAAGTACGTAACGAACACTTCCGTATTTACCCTGGAAAGTTGGCGGACAGGTTAGTGGGAGTTTGAAGGCGAACTGGAAGATGTTGGTGCCACTGGAGATGGTGTCCTGAAGGCTGATAAGGAAGTGATAAATTGATAAGTTGATAAACCCACGTCATTATCACTGGCTTCCCATACCGTAACCGCGTGCTTCACATAATTCACAGTTTGACACTTTTGGGCTCCGCGAGCAGTTCCATCAATCGAGATCGTCAAGTGTTTGGCTTTGACAGGTTTTTGAAAATTTATTAAAACGAGGCCAGTGACGGTTTGGCCGGGGAAATAGAAGTTTTCGTCGAAATCAATGGAAATTGTGTCCATTTTGAAGAAGAAAAGTGATTATCAGTTATCAGTTCGCTGTGAGAAGTTTAGTGTTTACTTTTAGAAAGGAAGGTCTTGAAAACGCCCATTTCCCGCCACGAATGGTGTTTTTCGAAAAATGGGAAGTGTTGTCACAAGTTATGATTCACAACCCAGTATCAATAAACATTTCCGGATGTGAGAATTCCGCTGTGAAAATGTGAAGAATCCTTGCGATTGTTGTTCGGGAACGGTGCTCCCAGACGCTTTTCTGGAAAATTAAAAATGGAAAATTGACCTAATTTTCATAGCTTTGGATCAAACTCAGCTAATAAGATGTGCAATCGATAGGAAATTTCATTCTCTACAACTTTCCAGTTGATCACTTTTCCCTATCTCGCCTCCTTATCAAGTTATCAGCAGAGGAAGTGGAGGTAGAGAAAAATGATCAATTGCAAAGTTATACAGCGCGACAATTCTAACAATTTGCACATTTTATCAGTTGAATTTGAGCTTTAAATCTTACCTGAATCGCATTATTAACTTTCATCATCCCAGCCAGCCTCCTCGAATAGTTGCTCATCCCCCGCTCATTCACATAATAACTATGCAAATCATCAGCCAACACTTCTTGAAACCGCTCACAAATCTTCAGAATCTCCCCTTGATACCGTTTTCCAGCGTATTCAAACGACAATTGAGCCAACATGAAGTTGAGCTCAATTTCCGAAGGATCAAGTTCAATGAGCTGATCTACAGTATCCATCAAGACCCAGTTCCTATAGCCATCGAGGAAGCTGAAAGGTGATAACTTATCACTGATAAGACTAATGAATCAACTCACAATTCAATTTCCTCCAGCTGATACTGACTGGTCCATCTCATATCCAACTCCATCACTTCCACATCAGCGAACACTCCATTGCTCTGCGCTATCATCGTCTTCTTCTGAATCTGTCCACGTCTTCTGGCCAGTGCCGTACTTGACAATCTATCCAATCTGGCAAACATGTGCCAGACAGCCTCTAGAATCTTGACCTTGACCTCGATTCCGAGCTCCTGGAAGTCGTAGAAGTTGGTGAGCCACGTGGCAGTCGTCAGGAAGTAGTGCTCCCAGTAGGTGGCAGTGTCCAATGGAGAGAAGAGGGATGGGGCTGCTGATAAGGTGATAGGGAGCTTATCATAGACATTGTGGCAATTGGCAAATCTTCTCAGTGGTCCTTTGTCAATGTGAGGGGTCCAGGAAGGGCCGAGCTTCAGGATTGCGGTGGCTTTATCGATGAGGTGGGTGACATTGATAAGGGTAGCAGATCCGGATGGTTCATGGAAGAAGCTGACGAATTTGGGGCGTCCTGTGAAGATGTCAAAGCTTTGAGGGATGATGCGGGAGGTGGAATTGAGGTCACGATCGAATTGGAATTCTGAAAAGGTGGTGGGGGATTCAGAAGACAGGGGGGGGACTCACTGAAAGCATTCATTCCGGAGGAATGACATTTGCGGAGACGGCATGGCTTACAGGGTCTGAAAATAAAGATAAGGATAAGGATTCAGAAGGCTAGAATCTTCAGGATCTTCAGAATCTTCAGAATCTTCAGAATCCTTAGAATATCCAGAATCCTCCAGAATCCTCAGAATCTTCAGAATCCTCAGAATCTCCAGAATCTCAGAATCTCCAGAATCCTCAGAATCTCAGAATCTTTAACATCGCGAAATCTCCAGAATCTCAGAATCTCAGAATCTTCAGAATCTTCAGAATCTTCAGAATCCCCTAACTCACCCCTTATCTCCACACAAGTCGACCATACACCCTTTTTCTTCCATTTTTGAGCCGGCATTCCTTCTGAAATCGATAAAATCGATAAAATCAATACTTTCCATCCCAAAAAGTTCAGATTTCTTACCTAAAAAACGCGGCACACGCCCGACAACTAATCACTCCAAAATGGGTTCCTTCACCTTTTCGATCACAGATTTTGCACGTTTTTTGGGGGATCTTGAGCATTTTGAAGGAAAACCGTAAAGTTGGGAAAAGGAAAATGAAGGCGGAATCTAGAAACTTGTCGGGGAAGAGAGTGGAGACGCAGACGGTTAGAGATTGCATAACATTGTGTTGACACTGGCGGGAGAAGTGTTGTACTTTGGAAATTGTCTTTCTTATCAGTCTTATCAGTCTTATCAGTCCTAACAATTCTGAACAACTTGACGGATTCCAAATAGATCAGTAGAGAGTTGGTGATAACAGTGATAAGGGCCCCGATTTTAGTGGTTTCAGAGACAAAGTGGAGGTAAGGAAGAGAAGACATTGAGGGGGGAAATGGTGTTTTCCTTATCAGTGATAACGTCTGACATCAGGAACAAAAATAGCTTCTTGCTTCTTGGAAACAATAACTGATAAGTTATCAGTGATACCACAAACAATGATAACAACTTCTTATCACCACCCAATTTCCTCTCTGTCTGCCCATTCACTTCCATTTCCTCCTACTCATCACTCCAATGTCTTCCCTTCATTTTCTCCAATTCGTGAGCCACGTCACCAAAGTTGGAGGTCTTATCACCCTTATCACTAACTCTCTATTGATCTATTTGACCCATTATCACATTCAGAACATCACTGGTGTCTATAAGATCACAATTCTGATGCTTGCAGCTCTTGGAATCGCCTTTTCAGTCGTCGAGTTCATCTCCCAACCATTCATTCACTTTTTCCAAAACAGCATTATCTATTTTAGCACTGATAACATGTTTGGCTTATCAAAAACCCCCAAAACCATATTGCTAATGTCTTACGCATGCCTATACGCCATATTCATCCACCTCATCGCCATCCAGTTCTTCTATCGATTCTGTCTCATCACCAACTCCAAAAGTGTTCGAATCTTTGATAATCACAATATCCACTGGCTTATCAGTCTGGTATCAGTGTCAATGATAGCTTGGACAGTGTCAATTTATCAAGTTTGGCCTGATAAGTTCTCAATCGACTTTATCAGGAAAGAGTTGAAAATTGAGTATGGGTGTGATGCAGATGAGACTCCAGGGTTTTTTGTGGTTGCTTTTGTAAGTTTACTCCTATTCAAATTGAACTGATAAATTGTGCAATCGATTGGAAATTTTGCGCTCTACAACTTTTCAGTTGATCACTTTTTCCTATCTTGCTTCCTTATCAACTTATCAGCAGAGCAAGTAGAGATACGGGGGATTACAAAAAGTGATCAACTGCAACGTTTAAATTGACCTAGTTTTGGAAGCTTCAAACCAAATTTGACTGATAATGTGTGCAATCGATAGGAAATTTGACGCTCTACACCGTTTCAGTTGATAACTTTCCCCTATCTCGCCTTCTTATCAAGCTATCAGCGGAGGAAGTGGAGGTAAAGAAAAATGATGAATTGCAAAGTTGTAGAGCGCCAAATTTCCTATCAATTGCACATTTTATCAGTAAGATCTTCAGGAAACCACCAACTCCACCCAACATTTCCATCTCCCATCTGTATTCTGCGCCATCGGAATCACCCTGGTCCTCCTTATCCAATACTCCATTATCATCTTCTGTGGCATCAGAATGAAGATGAAGATGGCAGAAGCTAGCCTTCAGATGTCTGATTATACCCATCGGATTCAGAAGCAACTGTTCCGAACCCTGATTCTCCAGATTCTGACGCCTTCTGTATTCCATCACATTCCAGTTCTAGTACTTCTTCTCACAGTGTTCCTAGACTTTGGAATTCGGGTTCCGTTCGGCTTGATGCTCTGTTTTTTCAGTTTCTTTCCAGCAACTGATAGTCTGATATTAATGAGTCTAGTGACGGAATACAAGAAGGCTATGAAAAGTGAGCTGATAAGCTGATATTAGCTAGTGATAAAAAAGTTCCAGAAATCTTCATGTTGATTATGGAGATCCTGTCCAAATGTCATCAACCCTCAAGAGTCGGCGTGGACACTACAACCAAGACTTTTGAAGATTTCGCTTCGAATCGGAGGATATCAACGAACATCTGATAAAGTGATAAAGATCTGATGAGTTCAGGCACAAAGTGATAACATTGTGATAACACTGATAAGGAACTTTGCTCATCACAATCTAATTTCCTGTCTGCTCATCACCAATAAAACCAGCTTTCCATCGCCCACTTCTATGTTATGTCCTCCCTCCCTTACCTCCTCTTCGTCGGAAAAGTCACTCAAATCGGAGCCCTTATCACTGTTATCACTAACACTTTATCAATCTACTTGACCTATTTTCACATTCAGAATATCACGGGTGTATATAAAAATTCGATTCTGAGCTCCAAAAGCTCTAAAAACTAGTTTCCTATTGTGCTATTCCTGTCTCTACGCAGTCTTCATCTGCCTCATCGCCATCCAGTTCTTCTATCGATTCTGTCTTATCACTAACTCGAAGACTGTTCGAATCTTTGAGAAAGTTAACATTCCTTGGCTATTTCTCTATGTTCTGGGTTGCGTTGGAGTGTGGGCAGTAGCCTCTCTGCAATGTCTACCCGATCAGTTTTCCATGAATCATGTGAAGAATGAGCTGCTTGAAGAATATGAGTGTGAAGTTGAGGACACACCTGCTTTTTTGATTATCACTTATGTAAGGGCGTTCAAATTCAACTGAAAAGATGAGCAATCGATAGGAAATCTAATTTCCTACAACTTTCCAGTTGACAACTTTTTCCTATCTCACCTCCTTATCCAGTTATCAGCCGAGCAAGTGGAGATAGGAAGATAGCAAAAGGTGACCAACTGCAAAGTTGAAATTCACCTAGTTTTCGAAGCTTTTGACCAAATTCTACTGATAAGATGTGCAATCGATAGGAAATCTCATTCTCCACAACTTTGAAGTTTATAACTTTTCCCTATCTTGCCTCCTTATCAAGTTATCAGCCGAGCAAGTGGAGATAGGGAGATAGAGAAAAATGATGAATTGCAAAGTTGTAGAGCGCCAAATTTCTATTTGGGTTTTCAGGAAACCATCAACTCCACCCAACACCTCCACCTCCCTTCTGTATTCTGTGCCATCGGAGTCTCTTCAATCCTCCTCATCCAATACTCCATTATCATCTTCTGTGGCATCAGAATCAAAATGAAGATGGCAGAAGCTAGCCTTCAGATGTCTGATTATACCCATCGGATTCAGAAGCAACTGTTCCGCACCCTGATTCTCCAGATTCTGACGCCTTCTGTATTCCATCACATCCCCGTCCTGATGCTAATGTCTACAGTATTCTTGGACTTCCAAGTGAAGATCCCATTCGGCATCATGTTCTGCTTCTTCAGTTTCTTTCCAGCAATTGACAGTATCATTCTGATGTGTCTAGTGACCGAATACAGGAAAGTGGTGAAACGTGAGTATTGATAAGAAAGTGATAAGGGAACTGATAAGAAGTTTAGGGATTGTTCTGGTGATTCTAGAGATGTTAACGAAATGTCATAAGAATCCGTCAAGAGTTGATTCATTGAGAGTGACTACGACTGTGGAGAGTTCAAGGACCAATAATCGAAATTTTCATTCAAACTTTGTGATTTGATCAATAAATCCTTATCACTTTATCAAAGTCTTGAGAGGCCTGGAAGCCTGGAAGAATAGCTTTTTCACCTGTTTTCTATGTGTTGACACGTACGTATTCAGCACACATCATTTAAAATGAATTCTGCTTCTTCTTGTGCATCTCAAGTCGAAACTTGGGAAATCCAGAACTCTACAACCTCGTTCTGCACGTCTTGACCTTCATCGAACTCCCTGTTCTGACCTTCGGCGCCTACTGTATTCTCTTCAAGACCCCTGACAAAATGTCTTCTGTCAAGTGGATTCTTCTCCGGTTGCACGGCTTCAGCACACTTCTAGATATTGGATTCAGCGTTATAGTCAGGCCATACATGTTTTTTCCAACAATATCTGGATTCCCATTGGGATTGAATGACAATTCCGTGTTCAATATTTACATGATTTCAACGCTTTTTGCAGGTGATAAGGCAATTTTTAAAAACAAATCTCTATGGATTACAGCGGTCGCCGTTTCTATTCTCTCCGTTTTCGAGAATCGATTCTTTTTGCTTTTCGCCCAACACTCCACTTTCTGGAAGAGAACCCGTCCAGTGTTCCTTATCACTAATCACCTGCTCGTCCCGATTTTCTCCATTCCCGCTTATTTCGCGATCCCTGAACAGCAATTCGCAATTGAGCAGATCACAAAGGTGCTTCCCTGTAAACCGGACATTTCTCTCAATGGCCACCCACTGTTCGTGTTAGCATTGGACTTCAAGATTCCGATGACTTGTATCACTTGTATGACAGTCTTGGTGAGTTCTGAAATTGTATTTTTTGCCGGGATTCTCTATGTGAAAATGATTCGAAAAAGTTCAAATGCCACATTTCAATCCAGACAAACCATTGATCTTCAGAAGAAGTTCGTCATCGCGTTGACACTACAGGTACAGTAGCCGACTTTGGATTTTTGATCTTTTTTCCGACCATTGTAACTCGGTTTTTGACCAGGCCAACTTCAAAAAGACTAGAGCATTGTCCCGAATAGTTGATTGATGTATCGTCCAAGAACGAGCTGAAATGGTCGATTTTGAACCGAGTTATTGTTTTAGTCCCGAGTAACCTGATGGGTCTCGCCACGAAAACGGTTTCTGGCTGAAATACGGCTTCTGGACAAGGCTTTGACACGTTTCTATCAGAAAAAGTGGCAAATTCTTGTCCAGAAGCTTAATTTAAGTCAGAAACCATTTTCGTGGCGAGACCCACCAATGATAAGTTTGCTACTGTAGGGCTAAACTTTTTCAGGCCTGCTTGCCAATTATCATACTTTTGATACCATTGACCTACATGATTGTCTCCGTTTTCTGTAATTACTATGATCAGAACTTGAATAACCTGATATGCACTATTTTTTCATTGCACGGAATATCCTCGACAGTTGTGATGGTCTTGGTTCATCAGCCTTATCGGAAATTTGCATTCTCATTGATTTGTCGAAGAAAACATGTGACTGATAGTGCAGTGATAATGCCAAATTCAAGTTCCTTTTGATTGTGACCTACTGATAAGCTGATAAACACATCATGTTCTGCTTTTTCAGCTTCTTTCCAGCAATTGACAGTGTCATTTTGATGTGTCTAGTGACCGAATAGCGAAAGGTAGTGCTACTGATAAAAACTGATAAGAGGTTTAGGTATTGCTCTGGTGATAAGAATCCGTCAAGCGTTGATTATTATCTTATCAAACTGATAAAAGCGTTTCAAATTCCAAATCCAGAATCCCCTCTTCAGATTGTATCTCCTCGCCTTTTCATTCAATTCTTACGCAAGATCTCCAATATAGATAGCTTGCCCATCGGGGCTTTTCTGCCATTCCTTCTCTTTTTCTCCTTTCCCATCATGAAACGAGAGGATCTTCAAGGAATCCGTGGTTTTTCTATTGTTTCTGTACTTGTTTTTCACTTTTTCCCAAATCTCTTCCCTAATGGTTATGTTGGAGTGGACATGTAAGTTCTTGCCCTTATCACTGATAAGCTATCAGTGAATTCTCAGATTCTTCGTGGTATCCGGATTCTTAATGACAATGATATTTGGCTCCAAGAGCATAAGTTGGGATGCGGTAAACATGTTTTACTACCGGAGAATCAAAAGAATCCTTCCACTTTACCTACTGATAACACTGATAGGTAAGTAGGTCAAACTACAGTCGTCTCAGAGCTCTTTTAGGTTCCTTATCAATCTTTATCATCTTCCCATCAAATTTTCTCTCATTGAATATGAAATCAGCTTGGGAATCCATGTTTTTCTACAAAAATTTGGGAGCAGGATTGTCGGATGAGGTCAAAATGGTGAGTGCTTCCTACAAAACGTCAAATATCTCGAGAATGATAAGAGATAGCGAAAAGTGATCAACTGATAAAATAATCAGCATAAAATTCTAATCATCTTATCAGTTGACACCTTTTCGGTAGCTCTTACAGTACCCCTGATATTGATTGATTCGTAACTCGGGACAGGGGCGAGCTGTTGAAAAGTTGTCAACTGATAAGATGACCACAATGATTTGAGCTATCAGCATCACATAATTTCAGTCTGATAAGCTCTTATCTTATCAGTTTACAGTTATCCCAAGCCAATGACATATTCACCCACACCTGGTCTCTTTGCGTAGAGATGCAATACTTCCTCCTTGCCCCTCTAATCTTCTGGATTCACTCCAAACTTCCCATTGATCATTCCCAAAAGATATCACTCTATTATCACCTAACACTGATTACATTATCACTCTGTTATCAGTTGGTATCATCAGAGCAAGTTGGCTTTAACAGGTACAGTACTAAAAACTCGCCGAAACCAATTGGGATAGGGACTTTCAGCGTTTTCTCTCGACTCTGGCAGTTTCTGCTCGGCTCTGGAGCATTTTTCTTGTCAGAATGGCTTCTGGAGTTCGACAGAATGGAGCCGGAGCCTTCTGAATCCATGGGGCTTCTGGGGTCCGGACTCTGGGAAGAGGATCTTTTGGAGAGGGCTGATGAGATTGTAATATTCCGGAAACCAAAGACTCCGAGACAAAATTTGGATCGTTATCAGTTCAATTTGCTCTTATCACTATCGATTTTTGGTCTAATTGGGCTAACTTTTTGTACTTTTGGCATACAAAGTCAAGTTTTACGGGTCTTGGTGACTTTTTTGACTTCACTGATCATAGTGGCAGGTACTATTTGTGAAGAGAGCTTGATAAAACACAGGTGAGCCATCTTATCAGTTTATCAGCTCCTTATCACTTCCAGATACCTCGTCTACCTTGGTGATATCTCCTACAGCTTGTACCTGGTCCATTGGCCCATCTATACCTATGTCAAGCATTTCTATGAAGATCATTACGCAATCTACTTCTTCGCCATTTTCTTATCAGTCTTATCAGCTATCATTTTATCAGAAACTTTTGAAAAATGGTACCTTGGGCTGGGGGAGAAGGGGATATACGCACTGATCAGTGTATTCTCCCTAATGATTGTGGCTCTGGTCCTGGGACAAAGTGAGTGATAAGCTATAATGATAAGAAAACTGACAATTGACAATGTTACCTTCCAGCTGGCATTTCCAACTTTATCAATGATATCCGATACTGTAGTGATAAGATTGTTTACGAGAAATATCTGAAATCCCCCGGGAATTTGACACTAGGTGAGTTATCGCGAGAGTTCAATAGAGCGCATTTGCTTTTTTCCAGAAGAAGCAATCATTATCAATCGGAAATGGGCTAGAGAAGAGTACAAGAACCTTATCATTCCCAACTGTTTGCCAAATGATTCTTTACATGGACATTGTGAATTTGATCATTCTGGACTATCAGGGACACAAAAAGTGCTTATCATTGGGGATAGTTATGCTCCGAATTTAGCGCCATTGGTTTTTGAGACATTCGGGAAACATGCAAGGACAATGGAGAAGTACAGTTATGAGGGTAAGCTGGGGACAAAGATTCTGGAGATTCTGGAAGATTCTGGAAGATTCTAGAGGATTCTGGAGGATTCTGAAGGATTCTGAAGGATTCTGGAGGATTCTGGAGAATTCTGGAGGATTCTGAAGGATTCTGGAGGATTCCGGAGAATTCTGGAGATTCTGGAGGATTCTAGAGGATTCTGGAAGATTCTAGAGGATTCTGGAAGATTCTGGAAGATTCTGGAGGATTCTGGAGAATTCTGGAGGATTCTGGAAGATTCTAGAGGATTCTGGAGGATTCTGGAAGATTCTAGAGGATTCTGAAGGATTCTGGAAGATTCTAGAGG
>LR539392.1:153363-188276 GCA_900536315.3 Caenorhabditis becei
ATTCTGAAGGATTCTGAAGGATTCTGGAGCATTCTGAAGGTTTCTGGAGGATTCTGGAGGATTCTAGACGATTCTGGAGGATTCTGGAGGATTCTGGAAGATTCTAGAGGATTCTGAAGGATTCTGGAAGATTCTAGAGGATTCTGAAGGATTCTGAAGGATTCTGGAGGATTCTAGACGATTCTGGAGGATTCTGAAGGATTCTGAAAGATTCTGGAGGATTCTGGAGGATTCTGGAGGATTCTGAAGGATTCTGAAGGATTCTGGAGCATTCTGAAGGTTTCTGGAGGATTCTGGAGGATTCTGAAGGATTCTGAAGGATTCTGAAGGGTTCTAGAGATTCTGGAGACGTCAAGATTCTGAAGAGCTTTCCCATTTTCAGAAGGTGTCCCTAACAAATCAGATTCCTGGAATTCTTGCCCAAAACCAAACAGATTCCTCGAAGAAGTTACCAAGTATCAACCGGATGTTCTCTTCATTCTAGAAAAGTAGGTCAAGCTACAGTACCCCCCCCCTAAACTTGGAACTTTCAGACCAACAGCTCTATTCCAACCTGTTCATGAGCCAATTGAGCAAGATCCCTTGTTCCTAGAAGCTCTAGAATCTTTGGAAAAATATCAGAAACTAGTCAAAACCAGGATTTATCTATTGGAAGCTATTTCACCTCCAGTGAACGCAACCCTGTCAAAATATGCGGATTTTCTGGAAAAAGGGCTCAACGTCACTGTGGAACCTGTCAGAAATCAAAATTATCAAAATGCGGTTAGGAGACAGAAGGAGCTGATAAAACGGTATGAAGGCTTATCAGTGTTTATCAGTGTTATCATTTACAGTTGTCCAAAGTGCCAGTTGATCCCGATTTCCCAAATCTTCCATGAAAAGTTCGATTCTAAAACCAAACTTGGCTATTTCTACGATGACCTTCACTTGACACCCTCAGGATTGGAACTGATTCTTCCGGTTTTTCAGAATGCTTCTGATAGTTTCAGTGTGTAACAATCTTTTCTGATTAGGTGATAATTGATGATAATTTGAAATTTCTGATCTCAAAACTTTTATATTATTTATTCAAACCGCAATACATGAATTGTTATGTCACTGATTCCTCGAAAACTCTCAAAAACGGTCTTATCACTCTGATAACAGCCATTCTGATATTCCTCCGTGATGCGATGTATGATAAGGAAACAAGTGCAGGGATGATTGGAAAAGCGAAAAATGTGAACCAATCACTGTAACAACCCTGGAATCCGCAATCATCGTTGAGCCAGTTGGCAGTTCTGCACCAAATGTCAAGGGTTGTGTGGATCTGAAACATTGATCTGACATGTTGGACAGTTTCCAAGTCGACTCGGGACCTAGTTCATTCGAAAAAGAATCATCGATTTCCTATAGTGAACTGGGCTCAGATTTCGCCTAAAAAGTTCTCATTCTGACTCACGGAGCCGTCAAAGCGCCAGCTAGAGCCAAAATAAGGACTTTTTGGCGGAATCTGAGCCCACTATTGGAAGTCGATAATTCTCTCTCGAATGAACTAGGGCCCGAGTCAACTTGAAGCCTAAGCAGTCAAGAGAGAATGTGAGAAATTTCATGAACTTTGAGCCTTACCATAAGAAATAGGTGAATCGGAAGGAACTGATAGAGCAGGTGAATCTTCTGAAACTCTTCCGCTGGTGTGAATTCGGCAATGAGTTTGTAGATCTTGTAGTAGATGAAGATAGAGGAATAGGTAAAGAAGCAGTATACGACCCGATATGCGAGTACCCAAGTGAGAAGTGTTTCGTTGCAAAGAGAAGATCCCGATGTGCCGTCCTGATCTGGGAGTTCGGCTAATTGGAGATATAAAAAGTGGAGATTTGAGATCCAGACCGCCAAAATCACAAACTTCAAGGGTCTTCTAAAACAATGTGCTAATTCATGTTATGAGAAGCTGATAAACTCACCCAACTATAAGAACTCGAAGATTAGGCTTGAATAGGATTAGGAATCTTTGAAAAGCTGCCAGGAACGAAAAAGTGAGTACAATATTGATAACGGTAGGATACAAGACCCACGAGAGGCACATGCAAATGGCGATTGTTATGGCACTGGCGGTACTAGTGTCATTCTTGACATATGGTACAAAATGAAGAAGAATTCTTAGAGACACTTGGAAGACAATGATAAATGTAGAGACGAAGAGTAACTGATTGAAAATGGACCAGTGGACTTCTTTTCTGTCTCCTTCATTCTCATCTTTAGTCTTTCGGCAGTTGTAAAGCAGAAGGAATATGAGACCCAGGACTCCGAGGACGTCAACAGTTGTACTGTAGACTTGGAACATTGTCTTGACGATTTGGGTTTGTGTGTTGTTATCACTGGAAGGCATCAAGTGAACCACGTACTCCATTTTGAGAAATGACCAAAGTTTCTAGTGAGGAGAGGCGTGCAGTTGAGCAGGTGATTTGGATTCTCAGAGTTTGAAGTTTGCTGGTTTCCCCCTCCCCCCCTGGAAGCCTGGAAGCCTGGAAGCCTGGAAGCCTGGAAGCCTGGAAGCCTGGAAGCCTGGAAGCCTGGAAGCCTGGAAGCCTGGAAAGCCTGGAAGCCTGGAAGCCTGGAAGCCTGGAAGCCTGGAAGCCTGGAAGCCTGGAAGCCTGGAAGCCTGGAAGCCTGGAAGTCTCGAAGCCTGAAAGAATGGAAGCCTGGAAGCCTGGTAGCCTGGAAGCCTGGAAGCCTAGAAGCCTGGAAGCCTGGAAGCCTGGAAGCCTGAAAGCCTGGAAGGGGGTATCAGAAAATTACATCTTTCTCATGCACATAATGACTTGTTTCGAAGTCCCGATCAACTCCTTCGGAGCCTACTGCATCCTATTCAAGACGCACAAGAAAATGGAATCTGTCAAGTGGCCAATGCTCATTCTACACTTGATATGCTTCTTTCAAGACGTCTGGTTCAGTTTCTTCACAACCCCATACCTACAATTCCCGTTTCTCAGCGGAGTGTCGTTGGGATTCTGGAGCATGTGTGCAGCTCAGTTCATCGGCAACACCATTCTACTAGGACAGTCCGGTGCAGGGATTCTGATGATATTTGAGAATCGTTTTCATATTCTGTACGCCAAGAACAGCTTCTGGTTCAAAATCCGTATTCCCTATGTTCTTCTAAACTTTCTTCTTGCTCCAGCTCTTCTTCTCCCAAAACTTTTGCAGGTTCCAGAACAGTACTTTGCTATCCAGAGTGTCAAAGAGGTTAGCGTTATTTCGGAGTGTCGTACTACCCCAACTATCCAATTTTCAGAAGATCCACTGTCACCTTGACTCAAATACATTTGTTTTTTCACTGGATCGCGCCCATTTCTTCCTTCTTGTCATAATCATTGGTGGCATTGAAACCATTCTGTCTGTGGTGTTTCTAACGATTCTAATGGCCAAAATGACCATTTCTGGAAGGAAAGGATCGGCGGTTTCTGTGAAGACTCAGGATATACAACGGAAGTTTGTGATAGCGTTGAGTTTACAGGTATAGTGGAAGGATTCTGAAAAGCTAGGATTCTGGAGATTCTGGAGATGACATAGATTCTGGAGGTTCTGAAGATTCTGGGATTCTGGGATTTTGAAGATTCTGAAGATTCTGAAGATGTTGGAGATTCTGGAGATTCTGGAGATTCTGAAGATGTTGGAGATTCTGAAGATTCTGGGATTCTGAATATGTTGGAGATTCTGGGATACTGAAGAGCTAGGATTCTGGAGATTCTGAAGATTCTAGAATTCTCATTTCTAGAATTCTCAATTTCTCAATATCGGTTGATTTCTTTTTCCAGACCCTAATCCCCGCAGTCCTTCTCCTTTTCCCAGTTGTCTACTGCACATTGGCCCACTTCTTCGACTATTACAACCAGGCCATGAACAACTTGATGGTTTGTTTCTGGTCCGCTCATGGTGTCTTATCAACTGTTATCATGATAATTGTACATCAACCATATCGGGATTTTGTATCAGGACCCGTTCATCGATTAATTGGAGCAAGAATTGAGCCCAAGAGGCATGAATCGATGCAAACTGTTGTCTGATTCCCAATTTCCAATCTAATCTTATCAATAAACCTTATCACCAGACAAATTCAATTTCCCAGCTTGTTCATGTGTTCCTTGTCTCCAGAACTCACTGAAAATGCAGAATTCCTGTCTTTCCCAAGCAAATTCCTTGGGAAAACCTGAAAACTACACCCTCATCATGCACATCATGACTTGTTTCGAAGTCCCAATCAACTTATTCGGTGCCTACTGTATCCTATTCAAAACCCCCCAAAAAATGGAGTCCGTCAAGTGGTCCATGCTCATTCTACACATTCTCAGCTCTTCAGAAGACCTATTCTTGAGTTTCTTCACTATTCCAGTGGTCTATTTCCCAGTGATTGCAGGGGTTCCACTGGGGTTCCTGGATTTTCCAGTGCTTCAGATTCTAGGGACAGTGGTTCTACTGGGTGGTAGGTCTTAATAGGGTATTATCACTGATAAGCTTCCAGAAACCGGCACAGCAATCTTATCAATCTTTGAAAACCGCTTCTACATCCTATTCGGTCAGAATACCTGGTGGAGTCAGGTCCGGAGCCCATTCCTTGTTATCAACTACCTTTTGACCCCAATTTCAATCATCCCAATTTACCTTTTGATTCCCGAACAAGGCCCAGCTCTTCTAGAAGTTCAAGAGGTACGGGATTTCGGAGTGTCGTTTGAACATCCCAGCTTCAGATTCTCTCTTGCCACCCCACCTCTATCAATGATCGGAACCTGTTTGTCGTGGCTCTCAACGGAACCCTTTTTATCACTGTTATCCTATTCTTAACAGTCACTATCACTTCAGAAGTCCTATTTTTCGGGATCATGGTCCTGGTGAAGATGCTCAAGCAAAAGAGGAAGATTTCGATGAGTTCAAGGAATCTGATCGATTTGCAAAGAAAGTTTATCATTGCACTGGGATTACAGGTGCTTATCAAAACTTCTTATCAGTGACCCTTATCATAGTAATCACAGTGATTCCAGACCTTGCTCCCTCTAGTCCTCCTAATCCTTCCAATCGCCTACATTGCCTTTTCCGTCAGCTTCAACTATTACAATCAGTCCCTGAACAACTTGGTTTTCTGTTTCCTCGGAGCCCACGGCTTCTTATCAACTGTTATCATGCTCCTTGTTCACACCCCTTATCGGCATTTCATACTCTGTTATCAGCTTATCAGTTCAAAGAGGAAGCATGTAGTACAGATTAGTTCGATTGGAAACTGATTGATTGACCTGGAAGAGATCAAATAATCAAATAAACATTGCTAGAGTTACAAAAAACCAAATCACCATGCAACCTGATAAGATATGATAACATTATCAGAAACAGGTGAAACTTTTTTCGTTCAAATTCATTCCTGTTTTCCTCCCCCGGAAATGAAGAATTCCTGCCTTTCTGAAGCCTATTCCATCGGAAAACCCGGAAATTACACCTTTATCATGCACGTTATCACTTGTTTCGAAGTCCCAATCAACCTGTTCGGTGCCTACTGTATCCTATTCAAAACCCCGAAACGAATGGCTTCTGTCAAGTGGCCAATGCTTATTCTACACTGTTTATGCTCCTTCGACGACTTTTTCCTCAGCTTTCTCACAATTCCATACGTTTATTTCCCAATCCTAGCTGGTGTTCCATTGGGTGTTTGGAAAGCTTCAATTTTTGAAATCTTGACCTTGGTGATTATTTTAGGAGGTCAGAAAACTTCCTTATCACTGATAAGAAGTTAAGAGATTCCAGAAACTGGATCAGCAATCTTATCAATCTTTGAAAACCGCTACTACATACTATTCGGCCAGGACACCTGCTGGGGACAAATCCGAAAAGCTTTTCTTTTAATAAACTACTTCGTGACCCCAATATTCATCATCCCAGTGTATTTGATGATTCCAGAACAAGACCTGGCACGTGGCCAAGTCCAAGAGGTACCCCGTTATTTCGGAGTGTCGTTTGACCCTTGGGAACTTTCAGTTGATGCCTTGCATACCTGATAACCTGATAAGTGGAAATATGTTTGTGTTAACTCTAGATAGCCGATTTTTCATTGGAATTTGCGTTTTCCTGACAGTTTTATTCACCTTTGAAGTTATCGGTTTCTGTGGGATTTTGATTGTCAAAATGTCCAGAAGCTCGTTGAGAAGCTCAAATACCACTGATCTACAGAGAAAGTTCTTGATAGCTTTGGGATTACAAGTGAGTCCCTTAGAGCTGATAAAGCTCTTATCAGTTAACAGATCACTATCCCTATCACTGTACTGGTACTCCCTATCACCTACGTGTTGATATCTACTTCATTGAACTATTACAACCAATTGCTGAACAACTTGATATTCTGTATCCTCGGCTCGCACGGCTTCTTATCAACTATTATCATGGTGCTGGTCCACTCACCTTATCGAAAAGTCACACTTTCCCCGTTTTATCAACTGATAAGCATGACACGGGATCGACTTTCACCTCATACCATAGCTTATGCAATGACGACTATTCCGATCAATAGTTAACTGTTATCATGCCCCGTTATCACCCATTAATGAAATATCACTCCTTTTATCAGCTTATCAGTTCACAAAAGAGAAAAAGAGCTCAATTGACCTAGACTACTGTAGCCTTCAAACAACTACTGACATGTATGAGTTTGTGAGATAAGCCTTATCACTTGATCACTTTCCTGAACCCATGTGATAAGCCTTATCACTTGACTTGTTCCTGATCTACTGATCTAGGTCACACCCTCAACCCGCAGTTTGTAGTTTCAAAAATATTATCATAAACAGCTGAATTCTCTACTTCGGGCATTCTTTGTTGATTTTTGCTGCTAAAAGCTAAAAATGAAGAATTCCTGTCTTACCGAAGCCACTTCTCTTGGAAAACCCGAAAATTACATCTTTCTCATGCACATTCTGACCTGTTTCGAAGTCCCAATCAACCTGTTCGGCGTCTACTGTATCCTATTCAAAACCCCCCGGAAAATGGAGCCAGTCAAGTGGCCATTACTGATTCTGCAGCTTATCAGCTCCTTTGACGACTTTCTCATCAGTTATCTGGGCATTCCGTACATTTACCTTCCGACAATGGCCGGGTTCCCATTAGGAGCCATCAACGCCCCGATCCCACAGCTTTTCCTAATGATAATAATGACAGCAGCGACCGGTGCAGCAGTTCTGGTCATATTTGAAAACCGCTACTACCACCTTTTTGCAAAGGAATCCTTCTGGAAAGTCATCCGAAGGCCTTATCTCCTTCTGAACTTTCTCATAGCTCCTGTCTGCCTTCTACCCGTTTATCTAGCAATCCCTGACCAAGCCTATGCAATATCAGTTGTCCGTGAGGTACGAGAACGGTTTTTTCTAGAAGCCATAGATTTTTCAGAGCATGTCTTGTGAGCCTCAAAGTCCCTGGGGTTTGGTAGTTCTGACACTCGATGGAACCCTCATTCTCTCTTTTTGCGCCGGTTTTGGATTCATACTAACCACTGAAAATGTCGCTTTTGCCGGGATCGTTCTAGTGAAAACACTTCGTCGTCAGCTGAACCAGAGCTCCCGGAAGACTTCGGACTTGCAGAGAAAGTTTGTTCAAGCTCTGATAATACAGGTAACTAATTAGCTGATAATTTGATAATCTGATAAGGTGAGCTTTCAGTCAATACTTCCCATCACTGTTTTAGTGCTTCCCATCTGTTACCTTGTCTTGTGCACCAGCCTCAACTACTCTAATCAGCCCATGAACAACTTGTCATTCAGTATCCTCGGCTGTCACGGTTTCTTATCAACCCTTATCATGGTCCTGGTACATCAACCTTATCGGAAAGTCACCTTGTACCCTATCACTCAACTTATCAGTTTCGCAAGAGGGCCTAGTCCCCAAACAATTGCTTTCACTAATACAGGCAGTCTTCACAACTAGAAAATCTCCCTCTGATTGTGTTATCAGTTTATCAGTGCCCAATTGCTGGACCAACGAACAACTGATAATCAATCAAGTCACCTTGCAGCCTGATAACGCTTATCATTGACAGCTGAATTTTATAAATCCCTCATTTTTTCTCTTACTTCACATTTCACATCTCCCCACTGAACAATGAAGAATTCCTGCCTTTCCGAAGCCTCTCATCTTGGAAAACCTGAAAATTACACCCTTATCATGCATATCATGACCTGTTTCGAAGTCCCAATCAACTTGTTCGGTGTCTACTGTATCCTATTCAAAACCCCTAAGAAAATGCAGTCAATCAAATGGCCACTATTGATTTTACAAGTTTTGAGCTCAATCGATGATTTCGGTGTTAGTTATCTCGGAATCCCGTATATTTACTTTCCATTTTTTGCTGGATTCCCATTAGGAGTTATCAATTCTCCAATGTTGGAGGTTTTCTCACTGATCATTATGGTTGGAGTGATAGCAGCTGCAATCTTATCAGTCTTCGAAAATCGCTTCTTTATACTGTTTGGCCAGAACACTTGTTGGGGCAAAATTCGGATTCCCTATCTGATTTTTAACTTTCTACTTACCCCAATCGGATGGCTTCCAGTGTACCTGACAATTCCAGAGCAAGAGTATGCTCTGAAAGTTATCAAAGAGGTACTACCACTCTGATAAGATTATCAGTAACTTGAGAACCATTCAGAGAATGCCGTGCATCCCAGATTCTTCCCGAGGGCTGACAGTTCTAACCGTTGACGACACCCTGTTTATCTACATGTCCACCTTTCTTGTCACTGCGTTAACCCTACAAAACCTAATCTTTTGTGGCATTCTTCTTCTGAAAATGGTCCGTCGGAACACTTCAACACTCTCCAGAAACACATTGGATCTTCAAAGAAAGTTCCTGTTCGCTCTGACATTACAGGTAATCTTCCCGATTACTGTACTTGTCCTTCCTATCGCTTACTATATCACTTCATATTCCCTTCACTACTACAACCAGTCAATGAACAACTTATTGTTCTGTTTCGTTGGATCTCACGGTTTCTTATCAACTCTTATCATGGTGTTTGTTCATCAACCTTATCGGAAAGTTACCTTGTACCCCATTTCTCAGCTTATCCCCCGGAAACCAACACTCGCGGTTATCAGTTCAACAGGACCAATTAATAATTGAGTCATGCAATTGTTCTCTGATGAATTGATAAGAATTGATAAGAATTGATAAAAGCTGAAAAGATTGAAAATTGAATTTGACCAGAAAACCGACAGCTGCTTTTTCCTCCTACTTCTTTTGTTTTCCCACTTGGTTTATTCACTTCCCCCCTTCAAAAATGAAAAATTCCTGCGTTTCCGAAGCCTCTTATCTCGGAAAACCAGAAAATTACACCCTTATCATGCACATAATGACCTGTTTCGAAGTCCCAATCAACCTGTTCGGCGTCTACTGTATCTTATTCAAAACCCCCAAGAGAATGGAGCCAGTCAAGCGGCCACTACTGATTCTGCAGCTTTTTAGCTTGATCGATGACTTCCTTATCAGCTTTATCACAATCCCCTACATTTATTTTCCATTTTTGGTGGGGTTCCCAGCTGGAGCCATTGATCTCCCAGTTCCCCAATGTTTCGTAATGTTAACATTATTCGGAGAGATTGCTGCTGCCATTTTGGCAATATTTGAGAACCGCTATTTCATCTTATTCGGTCAAAACACTTACTGGAAACAAGTTAGGGTTCCTTATCTTGTTATCAACTTCCTCTTATCACCGCTCACCTGGCTACCAGTTTACCTATCACTTCCAGAGCAAGAACATGCGTTAGCTGTTTATCATGAGGTATAATCCTTCCTTCAAAAAAACTTTTCTTATCAATTGCTTATCAGAGAATGCCGTGTAACCCATCCAGTTCTCATGGTGCCCTATGGGTTCTGGCCCTTGATGGAACCCTTTTCGTTGCCATGTCCACCTTCCTCTTATCAGCTTTGACAATCCAGACATTGGTTTTTTGCGGGATTCTCCTTGTAAAAATGCTCAATTCCAACTTGAAAAGCTCGAAATCATTGGATCTACAGAGAAAGTTCCTATTTGCCTTGACATTACAGGTTTGTAGGTCACAGCTACAGTAACCCCAATGTCTCAGGTCCTATTCCCTCTTCTTGCCATGGTCTTCCCAATCGCCTACGTGATAGTTGCTGTCCATATCAACTATCACAATCAATCAATGAACAACTTGTTCTTCTGCCTTATCGGCTCTCATGGCTTCTTATCAACTGTTATCATGGTTCTGGTTCATGAGCCTTATCGGAAAGTTGTCAGGTGGCCGATTGATCTTCTTATCAGTCCAACTTCCGTTAGACCAAGTGCTCCTATCAGTAGCTGATAAGACTTTTCATTGAAACCCCTGTCAGTTATACCCTTATCATTAACGTTATCACTCTGTTCGGCATCTACTGTATTCTCTTCAAAACCCCCGGAAAATGGAATCAGTCAAGTGGCCGATACTGATAATGCAGCTTA
Source organism: Caenorhabditis becei (assembly GCA_900536315.3). Taxonomy (NCBI): domain Eukaryota; kingdom Metazoa; phylum Nematoda; class Chromadorea; order Rhabditida; family Rhabditidae; genus Caenorhabditis; species Caenorhabditis becei. The sequence goes on from LR539392.1 coordinate 163,836, forward strand.
TCAGTACATCCAATGACTTTCTTATCAGCTTCATCGCAATCCCCTACATCTACTTCCCAATTCAAGCAGGTCTCCCACTTGGAGCTACCATTGCTCAGAATCTAAAGCTCTATGGGGTCATCAGTTTGCCAGGAAGTATGTCACTGATAAGAAAATCTTTATCAGTGAGTAATTATCAGGTACTGCTGCAGGGATAGTTGCGATTTTCGAGAACCACTATGGGCTTTTTGCTAGATCAAGTGCTCCTATCAGTAGCTGATGAAAAAAGTGATAAGCTGCATGTTCAAAAAACCAAGAAATTCAACAATCAAGAAACACTTATCAAAATTTCAATGATCAAATCACATTATCCAGCTGTTTTTCTTGCTGCACCTCACCTCTACGCAATTCTTGTTCCTCCCAGAAATCCCATTTGTCTATTCACCCACTGATCAAATTTCCAACCGGAACAGGTGATTCTCAAGCTCTCTCAAGCTCCACAGAGCACCCATTGCCCCAAAAATGCTTAATTCCTGCATTTCTGAAGCGATTTCGCTTGGAAAACCCGAAAATTACACATTTCTCATGCATATCATGACCTGTTTCGAGGTCCCTGTCAATCTATTCGGTGCCTACTGTATCCTATTCAAAACCCCGAAACGAATGGCTTCTGTCAAAGGGCCCATGCTCATTTTGCATTGTTTATGCTCATTTGAAGACTTTTTCCTGAGTTTTCTATCGATTCCTTATACTTTTTACCCAAAAATCGCATTTTTCGCGTTGGGAGTTTGGGATTCCGCAGAAGCCATGGCGTTTATAGTTGTCAACTTTTTGGGAGCTGTTGGTGCATCTACTGTGGCGATTTTTGAAAATCGATATTTTCTACTTTTCGGAAAAGAAACAATCTGGAGGAAGTTTCGAAAAATAATGATTTTCATCAACTATACCCAAACCCCAGTGTTAATGATAACAGTTTACTTATCAGTTCCAGAGCAAGCAGAAGCTTTGGCAATTGTGCAGAAGGTGGGATTTCGGAGCATCGTATTCACATACCTAATCAGTTTTTTTAGACAATGCCATGTCTTATCACTGATAAGATCAATGAAGTCAAAAAAGTCTTTGTAATGTGCCTAGACGGAACCTTTTTCTTGGCTGGAATTGCTCTTATTACTTCAGTTTTCACTATAGAAATCACTTGTTTTATCCTGATCCTTATCACTAAAATGTTGGATCCTGATAGGAAAAAATCAATGACTTCGAAAAGTTCTAATGATTTACAAAGAAAGTTTCTAATGGCTTTAGGGCTTCAGGTTAGTGATAAGAGACCCCTTATCACTGATAACACCCAATTTCAGACCCTAATCCCCATAATCGTGCTTGTTTTCCCAATCTCCTACATCGTTATCAGTGCCTTTATCAATTACTACAATCAATCAATGAACAACTTGATAATGTGCTTCTTCGCTTTCCACGGGCTCTTATCAACTGTTATCATGGTCCTGGTGCATTCACCTTATCGGAAAGTTACCTTTTGGCCGATTTATCGATTGATAAGACGAAATTCAAAAGAGCTGATAAAAGTTTCTGTTATCAATCAATCAGTAGTGCAATAAAAAGTTCAAAGAACCGATTTCCCGGGGATCACAAAGATCAGAATAGTCACGAAACCCAATTTCCTCGAACAGCTGAAATTATGTGGCTGATAACGCATTGATAACGTTATCAGCACAAAATACTCTCCTTCCCCTTCCTTTTCCTCATGAAAATCTTCTGCGTTTCTGAAGCCATGTCCCTCGAAAATCCCATCAATTACACTCTTATCATGCACGTTATCACTTGTTTTGAAGTCCCGATCAACCTATTCGGCGTCTTCTGTATCCTATTCAAGACCCCCCGGAAAATGGAATCAGTCAAATGGCCGATACTGATAATGCAGCTTATCAGTTCGATCAATGACTTTCTTATCAGCTTTATCACAATTCCCTACGTCTACTTCCCAGTTCTAGCTGGGCTCCCGTTGGGCGCTATCAATGCTCCAATTCTAGAAATCTATGGACTTATCAGTTTGCTAGGAGGTGTGACACTGATAAGAAATACCTTATCAGTTTATCAATTCAGGTACTGGTGCTGGAATAGTTTCAATTTTCGAAAACCGTTATCACATCCTATTCGGAAAAGGAAATACTCTGTGGGGACTGATAAGGAAGCCTTATCTAGCCATTAACTTTGTCATGACTCCAATCTGCTTAGTCCCGATATTTCTAACAATTCCTGAGCAAAATCAGGCTCTTTCTTCTATTCATGAGGTATTTGAAAGACTGATAAAATCTCTTATCAGTCACTGATTAGTTTCAGATAATGTCCTGTGCTCCAGAGTTGCCATCAACCTCTCGTTCCCTGACAGTCTTCAAACTTGACGGAACCCGTTTCTTCACAGTTATTTTCATCTTAACAATGATTTTGACAACTGAAGCCATCACTTTTGGTATCATTGTGATAGTGAAAATGATAAGGCAAGATAAGAAGAAGCTTATCGTTTCAAGGCATACCTTGGATTTGCAACGGAAACTAGTGGTAGCATTGATCTTACAGGTGAGTGATAAGAAATTGATAAAGAAACATCTAAATTTCCAGACAATCTTCCCCATAATCGTCCTCCTCTTGCCAATCTTCTACATTATCATATCAGTTATCAGTGGATATCACAACCAATCAGCCAACAACCTGGTGTTTTGTATCTTTGCAGTTCATGGCTTCTTATCAACTCTTATCATGATCCTAGTGCACTCCCCTTATCGGAAAGTCACACTTTACCCATTTTATCAGTTAAGAGCAGTTAGAGAGCCCCCGAGCACAATTGCTCATGTCCAATTTTGAGTTCCTGAAGTTTCAAACTATACACTGATAAGTTCGAAACAGCTGGAAAAAGCCAAAGTGATCTCACGGCTACTTATCAACTCTTATCATGGTATCACTCAGCTGATCCCCCGGAAACCAACACGGTTATCAATTCAACTGGACCAATTAATAATTGAGTCATGCAATTGTTCTCTGATTAGTTGATAAGAATTGATAACAGCTGAAAAAAAAAGCTGATTTCTCCTCCTACTTTTTTTGTTTTCCCACTAAACATTTATTCACTTCCCTCCTCAAAAATGAAGAATTCCTGTGTTTCCGGAGCCTATTCCCTTGGAAACCCCGTCAATTACACCCTTATCATGCACGTTATCACTTGCTTCGAAGTCCCTATCAACCTATTCGGTGCCTACTGTATACTATTCAAAACCCCTCGGAGAATGGCTTCTGTCAAGTGGCCAATGCTCATTCTACACATGGTCTGCTCCATTGAAGACGTGTTCCTTAGCTTCTTCTCAATCCCATTCATCTACCTACCAGTTCTAGACGGTTTCCCATTAGGTCCACTGGAGTTCGGGACAATTGTGATCTTCACAATGTGCATTCTGATCGGCAGCACCGCAGCTTCGATTCTTTTGGTTTATGAGAACAGGTACAATCTTCTATTCGGCAAGGATACCTGGTGGGAAAAGATTCGGAAGCCGTTTCTGATCCTCAACTTCCTGCTAACCCCGATGTTCATGATCCCATTGTATCACAGGATCCCTGAGCAGAACTTTGCGATTTCTGTGATCAATGAGGTACACTTCGAGCTTTTAGGATCCTCATTGATGTTTTCAGATGATGTCCTGCACTCCAGAACATCCCCCTTACCCATTGTTAGTCATGTCTTTGGAGCCATTCTTCTACTTCTCAATGATCGCTTTTATAGCGTTGACATTAACTTTGGAAGTTCTCTGCTTCTGTGGGATTCTGATATTCAGAAGCTTGAATAAAGATTCTGAAAAATCGATAACCTCCAGGAACACTTTGGATCTACAGAAGAAGTTCATCATTGCGTTGGCTTTACAGGTAGCTCAGTGATAAGAACTTCTTATCACTGTTGATTTCAGACCCTCATCCCCATTTGCGTCATCGTTCTCCCAATCGCCTATCTCACTTTGACAACTTTTCTCGGCCACTATAACCAAGCTCTAAACAACTTGGCAATATCTTTTTTCGCTTTTCACGGCGTTTTATCAACCCTTATCATGGTATCAGTTCACACTCCATACCGGAAATTTGTCCTCAAGCCCATTGATCAGTTTCGACACTCTTCAAACAACAACAATAACTCAACATTTCTTATCAATGATAACGTTTATCAATCATAAAGAAAGACTCCTGAAAGATGTTGTGATAAAAATCAATCGATTGATCAGTTCCCGTGGATCTGAAGGTCAAGAAATCAAAGAACTATCAGGTTTGTCAGCATTGGAAAAGGATGATTTTCCAGTCACTGATAAGGTTTTTCATGACTGATAAGCCTCAACTCCCCAACACATTAATACTTCCAAACTTCTCCACCGTCTTCTCAATTATCTCATCTTGTCCCTTATCACTTATCACATCCGCTATCACCACGTCGGTCTTCAGACACTCCAGAATCCAGAATCTCATTTTTAGTCTCCAGAAGCTTCTTCTGATTCCTCCCAGTAATAGTGACATTTGCACCATTTTCCCAATTACACTAGAAGATCCAGTGATAATCACTGATTTGGAAGTGAACCGAGGCACACTGATAAACTGATAAGGAACGCCACTGAATCCAATTTTATACCATTTTCTTTTGGGAATCCCTAATTCAGAAAAGTGTCATTTGTGTGTAGAGTGTACGTACTTTGTGATTTGTATTTGTACAAATCATCAAGATCAAAAAGTACACTTTTGTCATCTTTTTTTACCTATAAACGCCTAAAAATACACTGTTTCCTTCAGAAATGGCTCCCAGACGATTCCCGGTGGATTCTGAATCCCTTCCCGCTTCTGAATCCAACTTCAGAATCCTCGGCGACTCCTTATCATTCCCCAATGGCAAATCCGCCCCGAATCGCTTTCTAAAAGCCGCTATGAGTGAGCTCTTTGCCACTTTCACCCCAGAAGAGCCCGTCAATCATGGCATTCCCACTGATCACCTTATCAATCTTTATCAAAAATGGGGTAATGGCAAGTTTGGAGTGATATTGACAGGGAATGTGCAAGTTTGTCCGGTAAGAAGGCTTGGAAGTGTCAAATCAAAGTAAACTTGTTTAGAATCACTTGGAAGCTCCTGGAAACGCGATAATCTTCAAAGAAGGAGATTCAGAAGACCGACGAGAAGCCTTCAGAAGACTAGCCAAGGCAACCAAGGAAGATGGAGGCTTGGCCATTGTTCAGCTATCTCATGGCGGTCGGCAAACCCCATTTTCAGTCAACAAGACCCCATTTTCGGCTTCCAATGTTCAACTGATAAAGGCAGATCAACCCAATGGATTCGGAGCCCCAGTACCTCTAACCCTTCCCCAAATCCAAGAAGAAGTGATCAATCGATTTGTCTATGCCGCCCGATTTGCCTATGAAACCGGATTCGATGGTGTGGAGCTCCACGGAGCCCATGGCTACCTGCTCTCCCAATTCACCTCGCCTACCACTAACAAGAGAACTGATAAGTATGGAGGATCACTGGAGAATCGGCAGAGAATTGTTATGGAGATATTTGAAGCGATAAGAAAAGAAGTGCCTTCTAGTTTTATTGTGGGCTTGAAGACAAATTCAGTGGAGTTTCAAGCGGAAGGAACGACTGTTGAGGAGGCTGTGAAGATGTGTGAGGACTATGAGAAGGCTGGTTTTGACTTTGTGGAGTTGTCCGGCGGGACTTATGAGCATTTCGCGTTTCAACATAGAAGAGAGTCGACGAAGAGGAGAGAAGCGTTCTTTTTGGAGTTTGCGGAGAAGGTTAGTACAGTAGCGGTCATTATTAGTGATTCCTAACAGTTTTGACCATAACTTGGCTCAAAATGGTCTGTTTGAGCTCAGCTTTGAACTTGTTGTACCTGAGAGACCTAGAAACATGCAAACAACTTTTGGTGACAATACATGAAGATTCAGATGAGGGACGTCATCTGGATTTCTGCAAACCAAAAAATCAAATTGTCCAAAAGTATTTTTAAAATGGGCTTTAGGGCCTAGTCCCTCATCTGTATCTTCATGTGTTGTGACCAAATTCTGGGCAACATGTTTCTAGTTCCCTCAGGTACAATATGTCCAAGGCTGAGCTCAAACGGACCATTTTGAGCCAAATAATGGTCAAAACTGTTAGAGGTCACTGTGGGATTTCGGAGTGTCGTACTAAACGTTTCAGATCCGCCCGTCCTTCAAAAACACTGTTGTCTATGTCACCGGTGGATTCCGCACCGTGCCTGCTATGATTGAAGCTGTCATTTCTGGAGCCACTCAGGGAATCGGGTTGGGTAGACCTGCCACTGCTGAACCAGACCTTCCGAAGAAGATCCTCAATGGATCGGTGGCATCTGGAGTCTATGACCTCCTGGACCCTAACAACTTCTTCTTGACGCTTCTGGCGAGTTATGCGCAAATGGAGCAGATGGGAAGAAGCCGAGGTGTCGCCAATGAAATCAGTGATTTTAGTGATAAGGAAACGGTTGATAAGCTCAATGAGAGAATTGGTGATTATGTGAAGGAGATTCAGAGGAGGGCGGAGCAGGGGATAGTGAAGCCGGCGATTTTTGAGTTGTAAATAGATAAATACTTGTAAATGAATGAATGATTTAAAAGTTTAAATGTTGTTATCACTACGTCATTGATAAGAAAAGAAATGTGATAACTTATTGACAAACCGCCGAGACTGCCCACTAACCCTATAGCCAAATAGTTCCGAGTACAAAAAGCTTCTATTTTTACCGATTTTCATTGTAAGAATGAAATTCCTTCTTCTTATCACCTTATCACTATCACCTGCCTTTTCTGCTCCCAATTCCAACTGTCCCAATGGAATAACTCCCCGAGAAGCCCAAAAATGCACTCAAAAACTGCAAGATTTTGCTGATAAGCTGAATAAAATCGATGACGATGAAGCCATGAAGCCAAAGACAATTCGGCTGATGAAGGATTACTGTAACACGGTCAATAACTGTTATAATCCTCAGAAACTCTGCGATTTATACGACCCAATGGTCGGGAAGATCATGCAAAGTGCCTGTGACTTTTATCAGTTTATCACAAGGAATGAGAATCGCCAATGTGAGCAGAAGATCGAGAATGTGACAGATGAGAATATGATAAGGTGTTTGAATGAGATAGCAGAGGTGATTGTGGATTCAGAGGTGAGTCAAAGTGTTATCAGTGGATAAGATATCATTCAAATTGCAGGCCACCGCTTCCGAACGATGCTCCGCATTCCGCCAGAACATCCAATGTGCTGTAACTGAAGTTCGAGGAATTTGCTCTCAACAAGAGGCTAATGAGTTCCAGACGTTTTTCAATAATCAAGCAAGACTTTGGAATTGTTGATAAGCTTTACTGATAAAAGATTCAAGGAACTTATCATCGACGTCTAACAGTTCCGGAGAATACCCTCGGGGCCACAATGTTTCCGCATTTCTTCTGAAGACTTGGAAGACCAGATTTCGAGGCGGAGATCTGAAACCAAAGCTTATCAACTCATCATTCTTATCACTAACCTCATATCGATTGAAAAAGTTTGCAATGAAGAGGAACAACTCCATCCTAGCCAGTCCCTCGCCGAGACATTGCCTCTTTCCAATGGAAAATGGCACCAGCTCCTCCACTTTTTTCAACTTTCCATTTTCAATGAATCGGTCTGGATTGAACTTGTACGGCTCCGGAAATGTCCTTTCATCCAACATGACATTCCCGATTTGTGCAATGACTCCGGTTCCTTTTGGAATGTGCCAACCATCAATTACAGTATCCCTGATAGTCGCATGTTGGAGGTTTAGTGGCAGGATATTGGCGCATCTTTGGGTTTCATTGATAAACGCGTTCATGTATGGGAGGTCATTCTTATCAGCTGTTGTCACCATCCTATCACTCCCTATCACTTTATCAAGCTCTTCATGAAGTTTCTCTTGAACTCCCGTAGTGTTCAAGACGTAGCTCATCGCCCAGGAAGTAGTATTCGAAGTGGTCTCCAATCCGGCAAACCAGAGATCTTGGCAGACATTGACGAGTTGCTTATCACTGGAACTTCATTCTTATCCGTGTTGCCTTTTATCACTTACCAAAATGATTCCTTATCACCTTCATCTTCCCGTTTCTTCTGCTCCTTGAGGTAACATTCCACAAAATCCGATCCATCTTCTTCAGAAAAGTCAATATGCTTCCGGTGCTCAGCGACTTGCTTCACGAAAAAGTTATCATTCTCATCGTTCAACTCTTTGAGTCTAGAAGTGACTGATAAAAAACTGATGAGATGATAGGAACTCACAAGTACATGATAAACGATCTCGGGAAGATTTTGTAGAGGAACGGAATGTTCATGGCCAGAAAAACATGAAATCTGCTGAAGATTTCAGTGGGGGTACGGATGATTTTCTGGATTTTCAGGTATTCCTCGTGACGGGTGTCATCGAAACGATAACCAAAGACGACTTGGTTGATCACATTAGCAATGGCACGCTCGAAAACTTCATGGATGCAAATTTCAGTGTTCTGGGATTCATCAAAGGTTTTGAAGAGGTCCTGGACTTCGATGAGGATCTGGAAGATGAGAAATTGAGGACTGGGGGTCTGAAGCCTCAAGCCCAAAGCCCAAAGCCCAAAGCCCAAAGCCCAAAGCCCAAAGCCCAATCCCCCTTCCTCACCTTCTCCTGCATCAAATTCTTGCCCAACCCGAAATCCCTCAAACACGACAGTGCAAATCTCCTGTGATCCCTCCACATCTGCCCATTACTATCCAGAATCCCAAACTCTCCACCTCTTATCAGCTCAATGATTGGCATGACCTTCTTATCAACATAAGCGTCTCCTTCCCGGATAAACGTGTCTTTGATCTTGTCGTAATTGGTGAGGACTACGTATGGAGTGGGTCCTGAAAGGATTGAGGTGATAAGGAGTGTGATAAGTGATAAGAGAGACCTACCTAGCCAAAAAGTGAAAACATCTCCAAATTGCTTTTTCCATCTCTCAAAAGCTTCATACCCAGGTGGCGGGTTGTTCATTTCCAGTAAGTTCCCAAGAATCGGAAGGGGAATAGGTCCAGGAGGGAGATTCCTCCGTTTCCAGTAGAACTCATGGATCAAATACAGGGAAAATAGGGAGAATAACAAGAAAACTATCATTTTTAAAAGCGTTTTTCCTGTTTTCCCCTAGTTTTTATACCGATCCTCTCATTCCCGTAGTCTCTAGGCCAAGGAGAGCAGAGTCATTTCGTGGTTTCTGCCTGATGAGGCAGTGGACAGTGTGTGAGAGACGCGAGGGGTGGAAACGTGATCGGAACTGGGGTCTCTGTTTGCCCGATAACATAGTTTTGGTTGGGGATTCTGAACTTTCGTGTTTTCTAGGGTGGTAAGTGAACAAGGCATCTGCAATCACTGATAAGGAACCCTTTTGGCCCAGGAGCCTTATCAGTGGTCCTGATGAGATACTGATAACAAAATGTGTTTAGGCTATGAACGGGCATTTCAATGAAACTAATGACGGCCCTTTTAGCTCAATTTTGAACATCTGCTATCACTGATAAGATATCTTTTCACCTAGTGGTCATGTGATTGCTCCTGATGAAATACTGACAAAATGATGTGCTTAGGCTATCATCGGGCATTTCAATGACACTAATCACGGCCTTTCTAGCTTCACTTTGACTATTAGCTATCACTGATAAGGCAAAGATCATAGCTTGTCGACCAAGTATCAGTTATCATGTGATTTCCATTTCCACCTGTTCAATAGATTCTTGAAAACACGGCCTCATTAGCATCAGGCTTCAATACTTACCAAATGGATTTCTCAACCTTCATCACCACTTCCAACATCATCAACTTTATCAACTTCGCTCCATTCCTCCTTTCCTTCTTCATCTTCCCAATTTATTTCCTAGTCAACAGGCAGAACAATTCGAAGGATCAGAAGGTAGTACACGCCAACCTGAAACCCCCCAGCTTTCCCATTCAGACAGCCATCTACCTTATCACCAGACACTTCTTCAAAGTGACCTCTCTGGTTCACTTTTCCAGCTACCTACTAATTCCCCTCGTAGTTTGGGTCGTGATAAAAACTGATCACGGGAGAATCGTGAATGTTGCCACTGTGCTGGGTGCCATTGCCATGATTTATCTGGTTCTCCTCTACCTTATCACCACATCAGTCTGCTCATTTCTAATAGTCTACCTCGCTTTTCACCGCTTTCTCCTCTACTTTTTCCCATCAATCGGAGAGCTCTTCACTATCAAAAGAACCCGGTTCTTTGTCGTCTGCTACATCTTCATACCACTTCCGTCATTCCAAATTTTGTATCCATATTGTATTGACTGGCTCTTGAAGGTGCACCCAGAGATCCGAGAAGCTCACCCAGAACTGTCGGAGAAGATTTGGTACAACCCAGTGTTTGTCGCCACCGCCATACTTCGATTCTTTCTTATCAATGTTCTTATCTTGCTCTGCGCAATTCTCTACTTGATAATGATTTGGAAAATCAAGAAATTCAAAAAGATGATGAGCCAAACAACTATAAAACCCGAAAAGTATATCATGTGCCAAGTGATAATCTTATCAGTATGTCAGATCTACGCACTTGGCACATTCTTCGTTGGAAACCCGCATGCTTTGATATCAATTGATGTCAGTTTTGAGTTCTGAAACTCCCGGAAAAAGTCATTTCAGGCCCTGATAGTATCTTTTGGAGGGACGGTAATATCAACTTTTCCATGCATCCAATTTGCCTATCTTCTTTGCAACAAAGAGAACTTCAGGAAGAGCTTGAAGATCACCAAACGAATTCTCGGGATACCACAAGTGGAACCTATTAAAAACCTGCAATTGACAGTGATAAGATCAACTTCTAATGCATCATGAACATTTGTAATCATCACCTGTTTGTATCCAACACTTCAGGCTCCAACCATTTTATGGTTTAAGCCCTGCACAACTTATTTTCTTGTGACATTTACTCATTTCACCTGTACCAGACATTGCATGAAACTTATTTTGCTCAAAATCTGATAATGAATTTTGGAGACGCCACTCAAAACCTTGTTTCAGCTATTCAGTCAAACTTTTCTTCCGTTCCGGTTGAAACGGACGTGCAAACTGTAATTCGTATCACCAGCTACTCTTCAATTTTACTTACCTTCCTGTTATTTCCCATTTACTGCTATGTGGATTATAAGAATATATTGAAGGATAGGGGGACGGCAATCTTCCTGATAGCAGGATGAGTCTTGGCTATGAGCGGGCATTCGAATGATACTAAACACGATTTTTCTGCTATCACTGATAAGGCAAAGATCATAGCTTATCAACCAAGTATCAGTTATCATGTGATTTCCATTTCCACCTGTTCAACATATTCTGGAAAACATCATTAGCATCAGACTTCATGCTCCTCAAATGGATTTCTCAACCTTCACCACTCTATTCACTATCAAGCAAACCATCAACTATTCTCCATTCCTCCTCTCCTTCCTCATCTTCCCAATTTATTTCCTTGTCAACTGGCAGAACAAGTCAAAGGATCAGAAGGTAGTCCGAGACATTGGTCTGATATTTCCCCTCCCATTCAGACCGCAATCTTCCTTATCACCAAACACTTCTTCAAAGTGATATCCTTCGTCCACTGTTCCAGCTACCTACTCGTTCCCCCCGTTGCTGTGATTCTGATAAGAACTGATCTCGGAAAAGTGGCGACTGCAGCCACTGTACCATGTTTGATAGCCTTGATCTATCTGATTGCACTCTACCTTATCACCACATCAGTTTGCTCTTTTCTGATCGTCTACCTCGCTTTTCACCGCTTCCTCCTCTACTTTTTCCCATCAATCGGAGAGCTCTTCACTATCAAAAGAATCCGTTTCTTCGTCGTCTGCTACATCTTCATACCACTCCCGTCATTCGGAATTCTGTATCCATATTGTGTAAAACGGTTTGTAGCTTACCCAGAAATAGCGGAGAAGATGTGGTACAACCCAGTGTTCGTCGCCACCGCCATTCTTCGATTCTTTCTTATCAATGTTCTTATCTTGCTCTGCGCGATTCTCTACTTGATAATGATTTGGAAAATCAAGAAGTTCAAGAAGATGATGAGCCAGACCACTATAAAGCCCGAGAAGTATATCATGTACCAAGTGATAATCTTATCAGTGTGCCAGATCTACGCACTTGGCACATTCTTCGTTGGAAACCCGCATGATATGATATCAATTAATGTCAGTTTTTAGTTCTGAAACTGGTAGAAACCACTGTTTCAGGCGCTGATAGTATCTTCTGGAGGGACGGTAATATCAACATTCCCATGCATCCAATTTGCCTATCTTCTTTGCAACAAAGAGAACTTCAGGAAGAGCTTGAAGATCACCAAACGAATTCTCGGGATACCACAAGTGGAACCTATTAAAAACCTGCAATTGACAGTGATAAGATCAACTTCTGATGCATCATAAAACTTTGTAATCATCACCTGTTTGTATCCAACACTTCAGGCTCCAACCATTTTATGGTTTAAGCCCTGCACAACTTTCTTACTTGTGACATTATTCATTTCACCTGGACCAGACATTGCATTTTGCTCCAATTCTGTAGATGAACTCAGCAGACGCGGCTCAAAACCTTGTCTCAGCTCTCCAGTCAAACTATTCTCCTTCCAATGTCCTGGACGTGCTCACTTTGCACTATGTTTTAGAGAAGATCGTTGGCTTCCTACCAGCCATTCTTTCCCTCCTGTTCTTCCCCATTTATTGCTATGTGAGCTATCAGAACAGGTCGAAAGATAAGGAGACGGCAATTGTCCTGATAACAAATCACTTCTTCAAAGTCAACTGTCTAGTACACTTGTTTGCCTATCCGATTATTCCGTCGGGGATTTGGTTTGCAGTTGAAACCAATTTTGGGCAAGTGTAAGTGAATCGGGATCTGGCTTTGAATGTCAGTTTATTTGAAAAAGTTGTTTTTTCCCAAAAAGATCCTCTTTTTCAAGAACGAATCCTTCTTCTGGATAGATCAAGTATCATGTGTTCCCCAAACACCTTTGTGTTTGCGGACAATTGCGTACTTTTCTCTGCGTCTCTCAATTTCGCATGCTCTTTTTCTAAATCGTGGCGAGACCCACATCGCTGGCAAGCTGTCAAGTCTCAGCGTTTGGGGAACACATAATACAAATTACGCACTGATTAGGAAAAGCTAGGCCAATCTAGACCAATGCAGCTCTAGTTCAGCTAAATGTCATCATTTTCTTCAGAGAAACAGTGGTAAATGTTCCGATTGGACTCGCAATAGTCTTGTTGTTCGTCCTGTACCTTATCACCATATCAGTCTGCTCTTTTCTCATTGTCTACATGGCTATTCAACGCTTTCTCCTCTACTTTTTCCCATCAATCGGAGAGCTTCTCATTATCAGAAGGACCCGTTTCTTTGTTGTTGCTTACATCTTCATACCAATTCTCTCCTTTGGCTCGTATTACCCTTATGCAATGAATGAAATGTCCAAATTGGAAAAGTTCCAAAAGGATAACCCAGATTTCCAACAAATCTCGTACTATCCGGTGTTTCTCGTATCGGCAGCCATACGAATTGTTCTTATCAACGCTTTGATGTTTATCAGCGCATTACTCTATCTGATAATGATTTGGAAAATCCAGAAGTTCAAGAAGATGATGAGCCAAACCACCATAAAACCCGAGAAGTATATCATGTACCAAGTGATAATCTTATCAGTGTGGCAAGCCTACGTGATACTCTTGTTTTTCGTTCGGAGTGATTTAAAAGAGATTGTTTCAATTGAGGTGACAAACATTTTGTGCGTCAGAATCCATGTTTCTCTTCAGACCTTTGCGCTATCTACTGAAGCAACATTAATGTCAACATTTCCTTCAATTCAAATGGCTTATCTGCTTTGCAACAGAGCAAATGTGAAAGAAATGTGGAAGTTGGGAATGCGACTGATCTTCTGGCGATCCCACGTCGTTCCGATCAGCCAACAAGTTTCACCTGTCCGATCGACGACCGATGCGTAATGAAAGCTTTCCTTAATAAACATCTCTGGGGGGGGGCTTCGTTGTAACTACAACTATCATTGCTGTCCTCATGTCACCTAATGGGTCTCGCCACGAAAATGGTTCCTGACTGACATACCGCTTCTGTTCGATTACTGATAAAATGATAAGGAATTCCAACTGTAATTTGTGTACAACTTGTTCAATTCCTGTTTGATTAAACCAAAAACCATTTTCGTGGCGAGACCCACCAGACCCACCAACTGCAAAATTGCAGACTCCTCGGGATCAAAGAACATGCTGAAAATCAGTGTTCACCTGTTTGTTTCGACATTTTCCAATCGGATCTTGTGATGTTGATTTCACCTGCTCCTGAAATGCCCCTCAACCGTTTCCAGTCACAACTTTCCCTTGTTCACCCAACGCCAATTCATATGGACTTTTCCGAGTCGTTCACTCCTCACGGCTTTCTGGTATTTTTCACGACCTACTTACCAGTTATCATTTCCTTCCTGCTATTCCCTATTTATTGCTATGTGAGCTATCAGAACAGGTCGAAAGATAAGGAGACGGCAATCTTTCTGATAACAAATCACTTCTTCAAAGTCAACTGTCTAGTACACTTCCTAGCCTATCCGATTATTCCAATCGCAGTTTGGGTTGTCATCAAAACAGATTATCTGACAGTGTAAGTGATATCTAATCACTTGAACTCAAAACTTCTTATCAGAGAAATGACCGGAAAGCTTCCGATTCAAGCAGCGGTTCTCTCACTTCTACTGATATACCTTATCACCACATCAGTTTGCTCCTTTCTAATCGTCTACATGGCAATCCAACGGTTCATTCTCTACGTTTTCCCGACTATTGGGGACCTGCTCACAATCAAAAGAACCTGGTTTTTCATAGCGGCTTACATCTTCCTGCCAGTTCTTTCCTTTGGCGCGTATCTTCCTTACGCTGTCAATTATGTTTGGGATATGGAACAATTCCAGAAGGCGTGCCCAAAGTGTCGAGACAGAGGAAAACTTCAGCATATCCCGGTATTCATAGTCTCGGCTGCAACTCGAATCGTTCTTATCAACACCCTAACCTTTATCAGTGCGATTCTCTACTTGATAATGATCTGGAAAATCCAAAAGTTTAAGAAAATGATGAGCCAAACTACCATAAAACCCGAAAAGTATATCATGTACCAAGTATTAATCCTATCAGTGTGGCAGATACATGCACTATTCATGTTCTTCGCTCGAAACATTTCGGAAGAGTTTTTCACAGTAAAAGTGAATTGTTTTCATGCTTCATATATATCAAATTGTTTCAAGCTTATTCCAGACAATCGCAATGTCGGTGGAGGCAACTGTAACATCAACATTTCCTTCCATTCAAATGTCTTATTTGCTTTGCAACAAAGCGAATGTTACAGAAATGTGGAAGATTCTGATGCGAATAATCGGATACCAGACCAGTGTCACACCGATAAGTCAACAAGTTTCAGTCATTCGATCAACGAACGATGCGTTATAGAAGAGCATTGATAAAATGATAGTGAGATGCAGCTTGAATTGAAGAAGTTTGGCATGAGAGTTTTGAGGATGAAGGCTAATTGATAGCTTCTCAGCTATCAGATCCTTGACTTGCGAACTGATAACAACTGATTGTGAGAATGAATGATGATAAGCTTCATGCCAAGCTTCCTTTTAGTATGAAGGCTGAAGTCGACCCAATTGATAACTTATCAGCAATCAGGTCAACTTATTTCCTATCACCAAAACTCAGATTCCTCTTTTGGACCAAACTTCAGGCTTCTTGAGTTGATTGATAGCTTATCAGTTATCAACTACGAAATTACATACCTTGATGTAATCAGCATTAACTGAATTTCCTTCTTCGCCAAGTCAAAAATAAACATTTCGGTTTTTTTCTCTTGACCAGACTAGACAAAATGACCTATCTTTCGGACAGATTACAAGTTGACCCTTGTGATAAGGTAATCAGTTGGGATTGGCTCACCAACTCCATGCCACTATTCATATCATTATTGCTATTCCCAATCTATTTCTATGTGAGCTGGAAGAACAAGGAGAAAGATAAAGAGGCGCTTATCTACCCTATCACTAATCACTTCTTCAAAGTGATAACAGTCACCCATATCCTACTGTACGCGTTGTTCTGCAGTTATGGCATTTTCAAGGGTGCCAGTTTGATAGAAACTGAATTGTTTGTTCATTTCCCCTCTTCAAAACTTCTCCTTTTTTCAGAATAGTCCTCCAATTCGCCATAGCAATCTGCGGTTTCAATGTCGTCCTGATAATGCTGTTATCACTAACAACTTATCTTATCACTTCCGCCATTTGCACCTTTCTGATAGTTTTCCTAGTTGCTCAAAGATTTCTCCTCTATTTTTTTCCAAGAGTTGGCGGGTTTTTGAGCCCTAAAAAGTAGGTCAGACCAATTTTTTTCAAATTTTTTCAAGTTTTCCCTTTTTCAGACCCTATTTTTTCGTATTTCTGTACATTTTCATTCCAATCTTCTACACATTCCCAGTACTTTCTATTTTCGGAAATATGCCAGTTGTCTACATAAATACCAAATATCAAACTAATATTCCCAATATTCCAGACGCCAACTCAACTGTTTTCAGAGTTATGGTAACTGATAAGCAATCATTTTTTATCAGCTGATAATATTTTTTCTAGATTTTTGAAATGTCTTCCCTTTACCTCTTGACGTTTCTGGGCTCCATTCTCTACTTGATAATGATAAGAAAAATCAAGAAATTTAAAGAAATGATGAGCCAAACTACCATAAAACCCGAGGTTTACATAATGTATCAAGTGATAATCTTATCAGTATCTCAACTCTCAATGATTATCTTTGTCATTTGTTATCACCAATTGGATGATTGTCCTTGGCAAATGGAAGTGGTGAGAAAATGAAGCTATCACTGATAACTTATCAGAGAAGTTTTCAGGCCGTTCTCAACTATTTCGGAATCCTTTCCATGAACACATTTCCAGTGATTCAAGTGGCTTATCTGTTTTGCAATAGAGCAAACTTGCTGGAAATGAAGAAGTTGTTCAGGAGAGTGTTGAGGATGAAGGCGACAGTTGAGCCAGTTGATAACTTATCAGCTATCAGATCAACGAGTGATGCAAACTGATAACAACTTGTCATGAGAATGAATGATTTCAAGCTTCTAGGCAAATCTTCCCCATCACCAAAACTCAAATTCTTTCAAATTCCTCCTTCAAAAAACGAACACTTATCCTGTCTGACCAAGCCCCTAATCACCCTCTAATCATCTCCTAATCACCCTAAACTTTCTCTTCTTGACGTCTAATCCACTGATGTTTGTTGTTCAAAAGTCTTCTGAATCATGTAAAAACTGCGTTTTTCGGGCTGCCGACCAAAGTAAAAATGATAAATTCGGGCCTTGGAAATCGCCAATTATCCTCCCCAATGTTTGCTGTCCTTTCGCGGAGCCTCAACAACATTCACAAAAGTTTCCGCATTTTCAATGCTCCACGGCTCCAATTTCTGTCCTTCTCAATGCCCAGAATACTACGAACCCCTAATCCACGTCATCGGTGTAGTCTCTACAGTATGCAATTTTTTCGGCATTTTTCTGACGATAACAAAATCGAAAAAACAGTCAAAATATCGGTTTTGCCAGTTGTACGTTCAGGTAAACATGCAAAAAAGATTCAGAGTCTTATTTTTCCAATTCAGATGACGTCACTTCTCACCGAAATCGACTTATCACTTCTGAATCCGGCCTACTTCTTTTTTCCAATGATTGGAGGAATTAATTGTGGAAAAATGAGAGAATTTCAAGTTTTCTACGGGATAACTTCGCATTTTTGTATTGTAAGTGAAGGGGTTCAGAATCCTGGGATTTCAGAATCTTCATTTGAACCCCAGACCTTCTTCGCGTTCATCTTCTGCATGCAAGTCCCCGCTCTTCTTTCCTGCTTCCTCTACCGCCACCAAGCCGCTGCACATTGCTCCCCTGATAAGGTTATTGACTTCCTTATCATTATCACCTTATCACTCCTTCAGACCTGGACGCTATCAAAGTTCCACATCATCGGAATAGTCCTTGTTTATCACATATTCCCAGTGCTCATTGGCTTTTCCCTATTTCACTCTGGTTTGACAATGGAGGAAAAGAGGTTGTCATTGGAGCAGGTCAGTTTGGGCCGAGAAGGCCAGGCCCAAGTCTAAAAGCCTAAAAGCCTATTTCCAGAACTACCCCGACTGCCTTCATTCCCTGGGGGACTTCACCTTTGACACCTATGACTACAAAATCAACTCGACATTTGTCGCGTTTGGCATTTTGACCTCAATGTACTACCTGATGGCCGGGGTGATAGGGTTCGGACTGGCTTGGAGAACTGGTCAGATTCTGAATCGTTATCGATATATCATGTCGGCAAAGACTTATCAGTTGCACAAGAGCTCGCTGGTTACCTTGACAACGCAGGTACAAGCCTTGACTTACCCTCTTCAGGTTTCTCGTCATAACTCTCTTCCTATCAGTGATAACATGAAGTGATAAACTGATGAAATGTTCCTTTCCTAATCACTAATCACTTTTCCAGGTCACTGGCCCCACCCTGGTCCTTGGAATCCCAATATTCGCAGTCTACGTGGTCGTCGCCAGTCAAATGGCTAAACTACACGTTCTCGCAGCTATCGCTCCAATCTTTATATCAATGCACTCAATGGTTTCGACAATTTGCATTATCATGACTACGTCCACTTATCGATTATTTGTGGAGAAGCATCTGGAGAGGATCTGGAAGATTCTGAAGGCCAAGAAGCCGAAAAGTCCGGCGGCAAGGAGACCAGTGATGGTGCAAAGGCCCGCAGTGACTTTTGTGAACACGTTTTTCTAGTTTTTACACTTTTATTGTTCAAAAAATAAAAAGATGAAGATTTCAAGCATGAATTCCCAAGAAAACCGGTCTCTTATCATGCAAAACCGCAAACAAAAACGGGTGATCCGCAAGGAAATCCGTCGGATCCGCCATTATCATCATCTCCAACCGGGCCTTGAACCCTGACGCCGCCGCTGCAGTGGTCCCATCCTCATCGACGTCAATTATGGCCTTGTGGACTCCAGATGAGATTCTGACTCCTGGAGCCATTCCGGAGAGATTGACGGATTCGGAGAAGATGTCAGTGATTCCGATGGCTTCGAGTGGTTCCTTGAGGGACAGTTGGGTGGAGATGTGGATTTTGGGAATGTGGACGTTGACGTAGGAGTTTTTGAGGTCGGAGAGTAGGGATTGGAAGTAGGAACCGGTGAGCTTCTGGAATAGAAATGCTTCAATCTCAATGCTTCAGAATCCCTGAAGATTCCTGAATCCCGGGTCTCCAGAATCCTTCAGAATCCCTCACCTTTAACGCATCCTTCAATCCAAACCTCTCTTTTGGCAGAAAAATCACAAAACTGAATTCCGGATCCACATACGGCAATGACAACACTTGAAATGTGTCGTCCTCTGTGAAATCTCTGTGTGCTTCGAGTTCATGTAGGAATGGGATCTGAAATCTTATCACTGATATCAGTTATCAGTCTACTCTTATCAACCTTCCGAACGCCCTCTTCCCCATGAAAATCTCTCTCTAAAGTGCTGTCCTTCTCGAATTTTTCCAGCCAATCCGCCTTGAAATAGACAGCATTGATAAGAAGGGCAAATGCGTCTTTGATGATATCAGGTGATATGAAATCAGTGATTTTTCCCGAAGTTTCATCCTCGACAAATTTGTTGATGACCTGAAAGTTCTTATCAGTGATAACACACCCCTTATCAGTACCCCCGCGGCCTCCTCTGCTCTCTCAAAATCCAAACTTTCCGCTGCGGCTTGATAGAACTTCTGGACTTTGTTAAGGTAGTCCGGGTTGATAGAGTGATTAGCACTGGAAGTAATCAATTGATAAGAATATCACTTTGTCTTATCAATACCTCGCAAAAACCCGATTCGCCACATTCACCTCAACTCCATTGGCCTTTGCCTCTTGGATTTGCTTGGCTATTGTTGAGAAGTGATCCAGGAACTCTTCATCCTTATCAGTGTCCTTATCACTTCCAATCAGTACCTTCTCCAGTTGATCTTTAGACCTTCCCTTGGCTCCAGAGTGAATTAATGCCAAGGCAAGAGAAATGGAAAGAGGAGAGAAGACTTTCGAGCCGGAGCCAGCGGAGGAGGTGAGCATTTGGAGACCAAAGTCCGTCTCGGCTTCTAGACTGCAATTATTAGAAAGGGGATTAGTGATAAGATTAGCTTGTGATAAAAAGAGTGATAAAAATAGATCCTGTGATAAGGGATAGGCAAAAACAGAGAAATTTTCAAATCAACATTTTTTTCGAAAAAATTTGTTTTATTTTAGTTTTCATAATTTCTAGATGTTTTCAAAAACATTTCCTTATCAGAATTCATTTCAAAAATGTGAAAAACAATTAAAAATAAGAAAAAAAAATGTATTAATATTTTTTTCAATATTTCCATAAACTCACATTTTGCTCCAACCAGACATTTCTCCCGACCTGTTTTTTTGGTACTTCTGAAAAGTTTCTATATTAGTCAATTTTTCAGTTGAATAAGGTAAAAAAGTCCAAAGTACACAAAAAAGTCAAGTTAACACACGTACACATTCAACCAGAAGTAGGCAAAGTGGAAACATTCGAGAGACTCAGATGAGCAGACGAAAAAAGGAAACAAAAATAGGAAAAGGGAAGGAGATTGCGAAATGGAAGGGGAACCAAACATGGCCAAAAACTAACCGAATTGAACATTTTTTCTCTTTCTTTCTCTTGCATCCGTTCCTTTTTATAGGTCTTCTTGTGGTGGGGGGAAGGTCACGTAGGCAGCGAAACAAACAAAAGGGTTTTTAGGCAGAGTGTCAATTTCAATTTGTATTATGGGTTTTGAAGGCCTGGAAGCCTGGAAGCCTGGAAGCCTGGAAGCCTGGAAGCCTGGAAGCCTGGAAGCCTGGAAGCCTGGAAGCCTGGAAGCCTGGAAGCCTGAAACTTGGCCTAAAAGCCCCGTGAAGCTTGGCATGACGCTTGAAATCATTCATTCTCATGACAAGTTGTTATCAGTGCGCATCACTCGTTGATCTGATAGCTGATAAGTTATCAACTGGCTCAACTGTCGCCTTCATCCTCAACACTCTCCTGAACAACTTCTTCATCTCCAGCAAGTTTGCTCTATTGCAAAACAGATAAGCCACTTGAATCACGGGAAATGTGTTCATCAGTTGAATCAGAGTGTATTCTGAAATTGCCTGAAAAAGTTTATTCTAGAAAAGTTGAGACTTTACGATTCTCACCGTTTTCATGTCCGCGGGACAGTGATTAGTTAATTGATCAAGCAAGAAGGCAAAACTTGCGATAATCAGTTGTGATACTGATAAGATGATCACTTGGTACATGATATAATTCTCTGGTTTTATGGTAGTTTGGCTCATCATTTCTTTGAATTTCTTGATTTTCCAAATCATTATCAAGTAGAAAATGGAGCAGAAGAACGTCAAAAAGTAAAGAACTGCAGCTTGAGAGGCCTAGATAACCTTATCAGTTTATCAAATAATCTGTTGTCTTCTCACAATGAAAATGAATATTCTATCAGTGATAGCTGATAAAGCCGAGATATCAGTCTCAGCCATTTCGTTCTTTCTGACAATATAAAAAGCCATTGGGAAAATGTAGGTCGGGGTGAAAATTGTGTAGAGAATAACGAAAAAATATGGCCTGAAAAGGTTGAAACTGCCCACTTTTCGAGGTAGATTGACCTACTTTTTCGGGCTGAAAAACCCACCAACTTTTGGGAAAAAATAGATGAGAAATCGTTGAGCGGCTAGGAAAATGGTCAGGAATGTGCAGACTGCGGAGCCGACGCAAAAAGTTATGGAGAACAGAGCAGCGACTAGGAAGAAGTTCAATTGGAGTAACCAGACGATGATGCTGAAACATGTCAGACTGCATAGCGAATGACTCGAGACCTAGTTCATTCGAAAAAGAATTATAGATTTCCTATAGTGAACTGGGCTCAGATTCCGCCAAAAAAGTTCTTATTTTGGCTCAGGGAGCCATCAAAGTCTCAGCTAGCACTAAAAAGTAGAAGTTAACACTGACTGGACACTTTGACTGCTCTGTGGATCAGAATAAGGACTTCTAGGCAAAATCTGAGCCCAGTTCACTATAGGAAGTCAATGATTTTCTTTTACAAGGGAAGTACATGACCTCGCAGACTTGAAAAATTCCGAAAATATACTGATAATATACAAAAAAATTTGCTGAATTCAATGGTGCTTTCAGAATTTGCCGTTTGGCAAAAGCTACCAGCCGACTCATTGTAGGCAGTCGCCAAATAATCTCCCAATTATCGGAAAAACTCAACTTTGAAAAATCGTAAAAAATCAGCTTTTGCCAAACGGCAAATTCTGAAAGCACCATTGAATTCAGCGCATTTTTCTGTATATTATCAGTATAGGTTCGGAATTTTTCAAGTCTGCGAAGTCACATACTTCCCTTGTTAAACAAACCTGATCAAAAGCAAATCAACGCGTTGTTCTCCAACAACCTTTGTAGTAGTTTCTCCCAAAAAATAATCTACGACACAATACACAATTGTGTTGCAGACTAGAGAATACAGCAGTACATGTGCCACTGTGATGACTTTGAAAAAGTGATTGGTTATTGGGTAGATGAGGGTCTGGAAGTGGCTAGGAACAGATTTCCATTGCGAATTATACCAACCTCCTTGTCCTTTTCCATGTTCTTTCGACTCACAGAGGCATAGATGGGATAGAGGAGCATGGAAAGAAAGACCGGAGTGTAATGGACAAAGTCTTCTGGGCCGAGAGGTCGGCGGCATGGTTCTAGCATCTCTTCGATGTCTATCATTTCAGTGAATTCCAGGAGGTGAATGACAATTTTCACTCTGGATGGAGTTGCTATGGTAATGACAGGTGATTTTTGAATGTCAAGACGCGTCAGAAGTTTGATCTGATAACACATAAGAAACCTGGAAACCTGTGAAGGATACGGTGAACTTTACAAGGTTTTCGAGCATTTTATTCTAAAATACATTTTCACCGCACATCGACAGTTGATCGGATAGCTGAAGCTTGTTGACTGATCGGTGTGACACTGGATTCGTGTTCCATTAGTCGCCTCAGCATCTTCCACATTTCTGTCACATTCGCTCTATTGCAGAGCAGATAAGACATTTGGATGGAAGGAAATGTTGATAATATTGTTGCCAACAAAAATACCATTAAAATCTACAAATTTCGGCTCTGTTCGGGTTGAGCGGTCCCAAGCGGAAATAAAGGTCCCATGGGCAAGGTAGAGGTCCCAAAAAATAAATAAAGGTCCCGAAAATGGGGTCCGGTCCCAACCGGGAAAAAAGGTCCCAAAAAAAGTTTAGAGGTCCCAAGAAAAAAATATTGGTCCCATCATAGAAAAATACCGGATATAAAGGTCCCAAAATGGAGCAGGTCCCAACCGGAAAAAAGGTCCCATGAAAAATTTAAGGGTCCCATGAAAATTATAAAGTAATTTTTATGTCTTCAATTTTTATTTTTCCGTGTTGGTAAACAGATATTTTTTTTTGTTTCGGTTTTTTCGAGTTTATTCAAAAGTTTTCTACAGAAAATGAAAAATGCAGAGTGTGAAGTGACCTAGATTGATTTGGCTGAAACTTGGCAGAAGGGTGTGTTACAGCCCCAATAGGCAGGATCCAATAACTTTTTTATGGGATAAGCTATTGGTGACCGATACATGCAGAAAAGAGACTGGTTTTTCGGCTGGCTCGAGAGAAAACTCTCGAATCTCGGTTGTTGGGGCTGTACTCTACTCTTCTGCCAAGTTTCAGCCAAACCTTACCCTGTGGTCTTACCCACACCCCTTATTAGTTACAAAAACTTTTTACAGTTGGTTTTACTGTAATACCTGAACCTACTGAATTTACATGGAATCTTTTTTTTTCATGTGACTTCTTACAAATATAAGCCCTTCCTTTTCTTGGGACCGTTTTATTTTCTATGGGTCCTTTAATTTTTTATGGGACCTTTATTTCCGCTTGGGACCTGACCCACTTTTTGGGACCTTTATACTTTTTTTGGGACCAATATTTATTTTTTGGGACCTCTAAACTTTTTTTGGGACCTTTTTTTCCGGTTGGGACCGAACCCCATTTTCGGGCAGATTATTCTCCACTATATTATTTTCCACTCCAGAATTATTTTCCACTATGTGTATTTTCCACTACTAATTATTCGCCACTATTATTTCCCACTATGTTTTCAAAAAATAGGTTTCATGAGTGTCTCTCATTTTTGCAGTAGATAAGGACCCAGAAAACTGTATTGCAAATCCGGAAGCCTGAG
>LR539392.1:200632-292877 GCA_900536315.3 Caenorhabditis becei
CCAGCACCAAACAACTCTCGAACATGTGCCTGGACCTCTGGTTTGCTGCCTTAATGACTACTTCCAACACCATGACCTGGGGCTTTGCCTACACCCTCAACTACCCGGATGCTCAACGAAAAGTTCATGAAGAATTGGACCGGGTGATCGGGAGTGATAGGAGAGTGACAACAGCTGATAAGAACGATCTACCGTATACCAATGCTTATATCAATGTAGGTCACTGGGTCGCTAGGTAATTGATATGAAATATCAGGAAATCCAACGTTGTGCCAACCTTGTCCCACTCAACTTGCTTCACATGACCACTCGTGACACAGTAATCAATGGCTACAGTATCCCAAAGGGAACTGGTGTCGTGGCACAGATATCTACAGTAATGTACGATGAATCCGTTTTTCCGGAGCCTTATCAGTTCAAACCGGAGCGATTTTTGGAAAATGGGAAGCTGAGAAAAGTGGAAGAACTGGTGCCATTTTCCGTTGGAAAAAGGCAATGTCTAGGCGAAGGACTGGCTAGGATGGAGTTGTTCCTCTTTTTTGCCAATTTTTTCAATCGATATGAGGTAAGCTTTTCAGGCCTGGATTTGGGCTGTCTAGACCATGAATTTGGGCTCTCAAAGCCACGATCAAGCCATTTTCGGCTCTCGAGGCCCTATTTAGATCATTCTAGGTCTATTTTTACCATACCAGGCCTATTTTGACCATTCTAGTCCGATTTTTATCATTTTAGACCTAGTTAGATCATTCTAGCCGGATTTTGGCAATTCTAGGCCAATTTAGACCGTTCCAGGCATATTTAGACCATTCCAGGCCGATTTTGACTATTCTAGGCCAATTTTGACTATCCGAGGCCGGTTTTTACCGTTCCATGCGTATCATGACCAGTTTAAGCCCATTCTGACAGTTCTAGCCAGATTTTGACCATTCCAGACCGTTTTTGATCTTTCTAGGCCGATTCTGCCGATTCTAGGCCTCATTAGATCATCCTAGGCCTATTTTCCATTCAAATTTCCCATTCTTTCAGCTAAAACCCGACTCCAATGGTCCGCCATGCATTGATAAGGCAGTTTTGGGTGGGATGCACACCAAAGAGTTTGGAGCGGTCTTGAAGAAGCGTTATCAGTGATTATTGATTCTTGTTGTTATTTTATGTTTTTTTTGCATTTTTCACACTGAAAAATGGGTCAATTTCTTGGTTTTTTTCAGAAAAAAATCTTGAAAAAAATTTTTATTTTGCATTTTTTGATATTTTTCATCTTTTTTTTTGTTGAATTTTTCTCAATTTTTCCCAATTTTTCGCAAATTAAATCATCAAATGATTTTCTGACTTGATTCTTATCAACTTATCATTAAAACGCCTTGTAGCACAGCTCCACTCCACCTGATAACACTCGAAATGATCAGCTCCAACTCGTTTTTAAAGCATTTTCTCGGCGTTTTTACAGCCACGGCAGTGATTATCAATCAATTTCTGCGAGAGAATCAC
The DNA here is from genome assembly GCA_900536315.3 of Caenorhabditis becei. NCBI lineage: Eukaryota > Metazoa > Nematoda > Chromadorea > Rhabditida > Rhabditidae > Caenorhabditis > Caenorhabditis becei. The sequence goes on from LR539392.1 coordinate 202,121, forward strand.
CCGACAGACACACTACACACTACACTGTAGCCACCGTCTCACTGTCTGCGTCTCTCCTCCGATCGCACTCTCTCGGAGGTTCTCACGAGGCATTTCTCCTTCTCCTATTGTTTTTTTCCCGGAGAAAACGGCATGTATTGTTTTGAACTGATTTCCACTGGAAAACCCTGAAAATCTTTGAGAAATCTTGTTTTTACAGGTTTTCCCCTCTTCTTCCATGTCAAATTGCTGTGAGGTGTGCCAGTCGGCCGTCAATATATCGTGTAATCATTTTGGAGCGAGAACGTGTAAAGTGAGTGGCTTATATGAGATTTTTTGTGAAAAGTGGAAAAATCTGCAAAAATAGGAAGGAAATTGAAAAAAAAGTTGCAAAATGAGAAATTTTGTCATTTTTTGGGTGAAAATGATGAAAAATAGGTCAATTGAGCCGATTTTTCAAAAAGAATGGATTTTTGGTATAGAAAAAGGTAAAAACTGAAAAAATTAAACAAAAAATTGATTTCTTGAAAATCGCGAAAAAAAATTTAATAACAGTTTTTTTTTTGAAATTTTTTGGAAATTTTGCAAAAAAATTTTTCACTGTTTTTTTCAAATTTTTTTCCCCAAATTTCCAAATTTTTCTCAATTTTCCCCCAAAATTCCTTTAAAAATCCCTAAATTGTTCCAGGCATGTGCTGCATTTTTCCGTCGAACCATTTCAATGAAACTCGACTACAACTGCATCGAAGAGCCGGATTCGTGTCGAGTTCACTACGAGTCAAAGCTCATTTGTCGGTTTTGTCGGCTCCAAAAGTGTATAGAAGTGGGAATGAAGCCGTTGTGTGAGTTCAAGTTAAAAGCTTTCAAAAATAAGTTGAAAACCCACATTTTCAGTGGTAAAATCCAAAAACGAGCGGAAACGCTACATTCGGATATCAAAAGGATTGGTCCGGAAGAAATCTCCACTTGGAAGACGACAAAATGCGAAATTCGAAGAGAATCCAATGGATTCCGAAGAGGAGAACAATGAGAATGAGGCCACCCCTGGACCATCCTCCGAACCGCCGTTTTCATTGGAAATCCATGAAACACTGACAAAATTTGTGAAGTTGGAAATGGCAATGGTTGATCGAAGGAGGTTACTGTATGCAGATACACCGATTAGTATAGTGCTGGAAGGATCCAGGGAATGGGTAAGGATTTATGAAAAATTATCTTGAAAAGCCTAACTTTTGCCTAATCGGATTCTAGGCCATGCTCAAAAAATGTCAAAAAATACTGAATGCCCAAATTTTCCAGCCATACGACAATGCGCCACTGAAAATGTTCGACTACAAAGCGTCGCAGGGAATGACGAAACACGATTTCGTAATGATAATGGACTACGCGAGAGGAATGCCCGGCTTTGAGGAACTCAACTACGGGGACAGTGTAGGGGGTGGACGAACTGTTTGGGATTCTAGGTCATGGTGTTTCAGGTGTTCTGCTATCGTCTCGTGTGCGCAGTGGATTACGTTATCAATTCGGCGTTTTATACGTATAAGTGAGTGAGGGTCGAAGTTGTCGGAAGTTAGGACATGCTAAAAAAGTTTCAAGTACACTTGGGTATCATGGCCTAACTTATCATGGCCTAACTTTTATCTTTGTTCGGATTCTAGGCCATGTTCAAAACTTCCGATTCTCAGGCCGTGCCAAAAGCTCTCTAAACTTTCTGTGGAGTTATGACCTAAATTTTGCCTTTGTCGGATTTTAGGCCATGCACAAAAAGATTTGATTTTCTTGTGATGGCCTAACTTTTGTCATTTGTCGGATTTTCGGCCATGTTCAAAACTTGCAGCTTTTAGGTCTTACTTGTCGGATCTTAGGCCATGCCCAAAGCTTTCAGAACTTTCTGCGTAGTTATAGCCTAACTTTTGTTTTTTGTCGAATTCTAGGCCACCTCCAATGCTTCTTCCAGACGCGGAATCACCCACAACGAGCTTGTCCTCACCGACGGCACCTTCGTCCCAATGGTCCCCACCCCTCTCACTGGATACGAGGAAAACGCGAATCTTCTTTTCCAAAATCAAGACGATCTCATGAAGTTCCGAACCCTAATGCCTCTTCTTCTGAAGCAATGGCAGGTTAGTGTGCCGTTGGCCAAGTTGGAGCTGACATTCGAGGAATTCGCGTTGTTGAAGGCCATTTGTGTCTGGCATGTTTGTAAGTTATCATGCTCCCCCCAAATGACCTGATTATCATTTTATCAGCCTACTATCGCTTATCAGAAGACGGCCGTCGAGTCGCCACGGAACAACGGGAAAAGCTGACAAGAGCTCTTCATCACGCCTGCCAACTTCGCAATGAATCACTTCTGAATCCAGATGACGATGACGTGGGGGAACGATTCGGGAATGTGATAATGGCGCTGAATTATATAGTGGTAGGTTAAAAGACCCTAACCTTCAGAATCCCTTTTTGTTCCAGGAACAAATCCGCAATCTCAACTGCTCATTCGTCATGATCTCATTTTTCGGAATCCTCAACGTTGATAGTCTAATGATTGATGTTACGAGTTTTTGGTGATAAGAGATGATAAAGTTTTATCAATTTATAACTTTCTCCGATTCCTCAACCTGATCTCCAATCCATTCTTCGGCTTCAAAATCAACTCGGGAACCGGCAAGTCGTCAGGAAATTTTGTCATGGATTCCACGGAGAATAAGCGGAAGATCCAGGATAAGACGGCTTTTTCCTCAAGGAGAGCAAACTTCTGACCTAAAAAACAACAAAAAAAATGAGAAAATGGGTCAAGGGCCCCTGAATAGCTTACCAATACAATTCCGAGGTCCTGCTGAAAATGGCACATAGGCAAATGCCTCCCGAGCATTTACCCTTTCAGGACTGAAATGTTCCGGGTAGAACTCATAGGGTCGTTCGAAATAACGGGGATCTTTTCCAATTGAGATGATGTTTATCATAATGTTCATTCCAGCTGGTAGGGTTACGGTATCTTTGGTGGGGTGGGCTGGAAAAAAGCTTGTTGGGGTCCTATATTCATAATTTAGTGGTCCTTAACAGTCGGCTCAAAATGGCCCGTTCGAGCTCAGCTTTGAACATGTTGTACCTAAGGGAACTAGAAATAGGCTCAAAATTTTTAGGGAAGGTACATGAAGATTCAGATGAGCGATGTCATCTGGAATTCTGATTTTTGATTTCTGAATACCCAAAAAATCAATATGACCAAATTTTTTCTCATTTTTTCCAGAGGTCCCAAGTATTTTTATAAGTGCTTTCAAGGATTCATAAAAACAGACCAGAACACCTGTTATACATAAAGATCTCAAGTCAGACAATTGAACCCTGACATCCCAGTATGGATCCCTATCATCCCAAATTTAGACCCCCAGAACTCACGAACAACCACATCCTCCGTCAGCTTCCTCGAAACAAACGGCACTGGCGGAGTGATCCGTAACGTCTCCTTTATGCACTGCTCCAGATATACCATCCTCCGAAAGTCTTCTGAATCCGGACACCTCTCGTAGTCTTCTCCGAATATCTCATCTAGTTCCTCTTGAACTCTAACCTGATATTCGGGATGTTGACCTAGAAACCAAATGGCAAAGGTTATGCCTGAAGACGTGGTGTCATGGCCTTCAAACATGAATGTGTCCACTTCTTCTCGAATGTCCTCATCGGAAAGTTGGAATTCGGTCTGGGACTTGATGAGGAAGTCCAGGAAGGCTAGCTTTTTCTTGGGAGACGATTCTGAAGATTCTGGAGATTCTGAAGCTCCCAAGGGCTCAGAATCCAGCTCCATCTTCCTCCGTTCAATAACTTGTCTTGTAAAGTCTGTAGTGGATGTGATGTGTCTTTGGAATTCCAATCCATAGCCAAAAACTTGCCAGATTGGAGAAATCCAGTAGGCAGGGGTTCTGGAAGATAATGGAGGTTCTGGATCTCTGGACACCTAAGATTCAGGAAGAATCGGGGGATTCTGGAGATTCTATGAACCCAGGATTCTGGAGATTCGGGGATTCTTGAGATTCTGAGATTCTGGAGATTCTGGAGATTCTGAAGCCCATTTTGACTCTTCTCCATAACCCACATCTCGTAAATCCACACCAGCTCACTCAACCGCTTCACCGACTCCACATAACCGTCACTTCCTCCCGATTGACTGTGAATAGAGCATCCCATTGCAGTTTCTGCAACTTTTGTCTTCTGAATCCCTGATTCCTGACCTACCACAAATGATATCCAAAGTGCATCGTTTTATAAACGGCATTATATCAAAAGCGTATGTGTTATTGGCTCGGAATTTCAAAATCTCCACTAAAACTTTTCCCTGAGCACCGAACACCTTCTGATATTCCTTGAGAACCGCGAAATGAAAAGTTTGGGTGAGCATTTTCCGTCGAGACCGCCACTTTTCATTTGTACTGAAAAAACAATAAAATGATAACTATCAGATTTCTTATGACGAGTTCTCCGAGAAAGTCGAAAGTGGCCGGGAACAGCTTTTTAAAAATTGTCTCGGAAAAAATCCAAAAATTTATCGTAGAACCCTTGGAAGGTCCCAAAACAAAACCACCAATCAGAACTGACAATTTATTTTTTTTCGAGTTTTGGTCATCCCAAATAGGTGAAAACTTCGAAAAATCATAACTTTCTTTAAACTCAACGTTGAGCGAGCACTCTTCGCCGGGGTATTAGACGGGTCCATATGCATGTTTGGAATTTTTCCTGACATTTTTCGAGCTGTCCAACATGTTAAGAAAAAGTTCATCAGACAGTTATTGATTTTTTACTATGTCACAGACACCGAGTTAAAGCGATGTAAATATTTTTGGTAATACCTTGCAATAGTGGGTAATCGGAAAAATTTATTTCAGATTTTTAAACTCACTGGAAAATTTAGGAAAAATCGTTGCATATTGGATGTCAACCGAAAAATGACACATTTGTCACTATTATCGTTGCATTTCAAAATGACAGTGCGGCGCGCTTTTCTCCGAACGAAACTCCGCGATATCTCGCCACGAGCGAAAGCGCCTCTCTGGCGGGGTACTGTTAATTTTTATTGCGAATTTTCACATTTTTCATTAATTTTCTACCGATTTCTCGCGTTTTTCCGCAATTTTTTGCATAAAAATCACAAAATTTGATATTTCCGATGTATATAGGTAGAAAAGTAATGAAAAATGTGAAAATTCGCAATAAAAATTACAGTACCCCGCCAGAGAGGCGCTTTCGCTCGTGGCGAGATATCGCGGAGTATCGTTCGGAAAAAAGTGCGCCGCACTGTCAGTTTGAAATACAACGATAATATAAAATGTTTAAAAATTTTCAATATTTTTTGGAGAAGGTTTTTTGTATTCAACGTTTATAATAACGTCACGGGCTCCCAGGGCGTACGTAATGCAAACGCGCTCCGCTAGACTACAGTCGGAATTCGAAAATAATTTTCAAAATTAAAACGAGTTCACATGTGACATTCGGTGTTGCTTACCGTAACCTGCGACGAGAGACAATGCTTTTGAGGGAGACGCGCGTGGAATATGTTGCATTCGGACCGGTGGCCTAAAAGTTTATTTCAATTTCGAGCGCTTTTGGCACCGTGCCAAGAATGAAACAATTCGCTGAGTAGCGACTCACGGAACGCGCGAAATTCATAACGGTACGCCCTGGGAGCCCGTGTAACGTCTTATTTATCATTTCCGACAAAATTAGTGATCAGATTTTCCTTATCACGGCTGATTTCCAGTGATATAGGTCACTCACTTATCTAATCACTTATCAGACCAGGATGAAAAGCTAGCGAGATGCACTCAACTGAAGAAATGTTGACCTAAAACAATTTTATATGACTGCATTTGACCTTGTGCTCAAACTTTGAATTTCACGAAAATTTCGAATTTTTCATAGTTTTTGTCATTTTTCACCTGATTCGACGTGTAGGGATACGTTCGAAAAAATCGGAAAAAGTAAAAAAATTCAGAAAATTAATTTTTTGTCAATTTTTCATTTATTCTGACCCAAACCAACATTTGCAGTGCAAAAATTAATTTTCTGAATTTTTTTACTTTTTCCGATTTTTTCGAACGTATCCCTACACGTCGAATCAGGTGAAAAATGACAAAAACTATGAAAAATTCGAAATTTTCGTGAAATTCAAAGTTTGAGCACAAGGTCAAATGCAGTCATATAAAATTGTTTTAGGTCAACATTTCTTCAGTTGAGTGCATCTCGCTAGCTTTTCATCCTGGTCTGATAAGTGATCAGATAAGTGAGTGACCTATATCACTGGAAATCAGCCGTGATAAGGAAAATCTGATCACTAATTTTGTCGGAAATGATAAATAAGACGTTATTATAAACGTTGAATACAAAAAACCTTCTCCAAAAAAATATTGAAAATTTTTAAACATTTTATAGTGACAAATGTGTCATTTTTCGGTTGACATCCAATATGCAACGATTTTTCCTAAATTTTCCAGTGAGTTTAAAAATCTGATGTGAAATAAATTTTTCCAATTACCCACTATTGCAAGGTATTACCAAAAATATTTACATCGCTTTAACTCGGTGTCTGTGACATAGTAAAAAATCAATAACTGTCTGATGAACTTTTTCTTAACATGTTGGACAGCTCGAAAAATGTCAGGAAAAATTCCAAACATGCATATGGACCCGTCTAATACCCCGGCGAAGAGTGCTCGCTCAACGTTGAGTTTAAAGAAAGTTATGATTTTTCGAAGTTTTCACCTATTTGGGATGACCAAAACTCGAAAAAAAATAAATTGTCAGTTCTGATTGGTGGTTTCGTTTTGGGACCTTCCAAGGGTTCTACGATAAATTTTTGGATTTTTTTCGAGACAATTTTTAAAAAGCTGTTCCCGACCCCTCCCCCAGAGTTGAGTCCTCTCAGAGAACGCGTCTTATCACCTTATCAATAACCCATCTCCAATCCATTCCTTCAACTTGTTGTACTGACTGGATTTGGAAATGTTCACAGAGCTATCAAAGATGAGCTGGAAGACAAAGAGTTCTGATTAGTGATAAGACTGATAAGGACTTTGGCTATCTCTCCTCGATTGATTCCGACCACTGGGGCAGGTCCGAACCAGAACTTGAGAAGCCCACAACTATCCGGTTGGGTTGAGTAGTCCATCAACCATGATTGTGATTGTTTCACGAATTCTAAAGCTTATCAACTGATAACAAAACCCTTATCAGTTCCTACCAACTGGGTCCCTTTTGAAGTACCAAGTGGACCCAAAAATGGGAACTGACGGTGGACCTCTAAGCTTCCGGAATTCCTCAGAACAAACTTTTCTGACATGAAGAAATTGCGAAATTTCCTGGCGGTGACGGAAAATTTTCAGCAAAAAATAAGTGATAACAATGATAAGAACGGCTGAGAGCATTGTTATCAGTACGAGTTTATTCACATATTTATATGATTTTCAGACAAGACTACATGTTGGTACCACGTGGTAGTCTAGCCAAATGTAGCCAAAATAAGATATCAGTGACGATTTTTCAAAATGGCATCAAACTTCCGCGGAGCAACTCCCCAATCAAGGGTTTTGTCGATGCTTGGAGGGCCGGATGAAGAGGGAAGGATCTGGAAGGTTAGAAGGGTCAGTTGGGCTTGGAAGCAGGCCTAGAAGGCCTAAACGAAGCTTGAAAAACGGGCTAGAAGGGCCAAAATAGGCCTAGAAAGCCCAAACCAAGCCTGAAAAACCTACCTCATATCGATTGAAGAAGTTGGCAATGAAGAGGAACAACTCCATCCTAGCCAGTCCCTCGCCGAGACATTGCCTCTTTCCAATGGAAAATGGCACCAGCTCCTCCACTTTTTTCAACTTTCCATTTTCGATAAACCGATCCGGATTGAACTTGTACGGCTCCGGGAACACCTTCTCATCCAGCATTACTGTAGAGATTTGAGCGATTGCTCCGGTGCTGGCGGGAATTTTGAATCCGCCAATTTCAGTGTCCCGGGTGGTCATGTGGAACAGGTTGATCGGGACTATATTGGCACAACGTTGGGATTCCTGAAAAAATCATTGGATTGATAAGCTATCACGTACTTACATTGATAAAAGCCTGCATGTACGGTAGATCATTCTTATCAGCAGTTGTCACCAACCGATCACTCCCTATCACTCTATCCAACTCTTCGTGAACTTTCTCCTGAACTCCTGGGGTGTTCATCAGGTAGGCAATGATCCAGGAAAGTGTCAAAGTGGTAGTGGTAAGTCCAGCAATCCAAAGATCCAGACACATATTCGACAGTTGTTTGGTTGAGAATCCTTCAGAATCTCCCTCCTGCTCCCGTTTTCTCTGCTCCTTGAGGTATGCTTCAGCGTAGTCTTCAGATTCCTCCGATTCCCAGTTGATTCTGTTGCGGTGTTCTTCAATTTGAGCGTTGAAAAACGAATAGAAAGCCACTTTGTATTCCTCGATCAAATCTTTCACAGTGGGTTTTGGCATCCAGTTGCTCAGAAATGGCAGGAAACACTCTACAAGAACTTTGGTCCTGGTGAACTTCTTCTGCTGATCATCAAGTAACTCCTGGATCTTCTGATACTCCTCTAGGTTCTCCGAATCGAATCGATATCCAAAGAGTAGCTGATTGATCACATTGGCGACTCCCTGATCCATAACCTTCGGAACATCCTGCTCCTCGCCCAACTTCTCATCATACTTTCTGAACATCTCCTCCACTTCAATCAGTATCTTCTGCTGCATCAGATCCTTCCCGAATCCCAAATCTCTCAACTGATGAAGTGCGAACCTTCTGTGCTCCCTCCAAAACTCTCCATTGGTCTCCATCACTCCATAATCACCTCCTCGAAACTCTCGCTGATAAGCTTGAGGCTTCTTATCCACGAAGGTATCACCATCCTTGATAAACGTTTCCTTCATCAGTTGATAAGAGCTTATCATGATATACGGCTCGGATCCTGGAAGTTTACATTGTAAGGGTCGCTTATGATTCTATTACCTAGCCAAAACGTGTAGACATCTCCATACTTCTTGGTCCATCGCCTAAAACACTCATACCCCGGCATCGGAAAAGCCATAGACACCCAATTGCCAATGAAAGGGATCGGAATCGGACCAGGCGGCAGGCCTCTTTGCTTCCAGTACAGTTGATAGAAGAGGAATAGGAAGAGGGCTGGGAAAATCAAAAGGAGCAAGATCATACTTCTTGTGGCTTTGGAGTTGATCAGGCACCCCTTATATACCCAGTTTTTGCATCAGCCATGTGTGTTTTCGCTGGGATTGCGAAATGAGGAAATGAAGGGGTGAGAGTGAGAGACGCAGGCGTCTTTCGTATTTTGCGACGGGGAAGATGTTTGGATTTTGAGTTCTGGAGCCAAGGGCTTCTGAATCAGAAGTTCATTAGAGCTTGAGGTATGAAAATTAGGACCCTAAAGCCTGATCGATGGTCCCATGTCATCTGGAGGGTCCGGAAAGCTGGGAAATGCATCGGAGGTCTTGAAACAGTAGTAGATTGTCCTTGAACTGTCGAATCAGATGTTCAATGGTCCGGGATTTCGGAGTATCGTACTGAAACGGCCAATCGATTGGTTTTCGAGTTTTTGACGTTAAAAATTACAAAAACACTTTTATTCAAAACACTTTAGTCCAAGAACGACAAAAATCCATCAACTATGAAAAATCTAGCCCTCCTGGAGCTTTGGAGTCCCTGAAAGCTGATAAGATCCTTCCCCAAGTGACCTTCTCTCTGTCCTCCACCCAGTTTATCCTATAATTGTGTGTTTTGCCCTCTCAGCTACCTATACTTTGATCTTTTCATCTTTCCCTCATAATCTCTCCCTCGCCGCCAACGATCACATGTACTTCTCCTTCTTCTCCCACCACCTGCGTCTCTCCTCCGCTGACTCCCTCTTTCTCTGCGTCTCTCCCCGGCGCTATCTCTCGAAATTTGTCATTTTGGTCAAACTTTTCGCCTGATTTTCATTGATTTAATGTCCGTTTCTCTTCGTGTCTCGTTGTGCCAAATTTGTGGGCAATTAGCCAATGGAAACCATTTCGGAGTGATTAGTTGTAGGGCCTGTGCTGCTTTTTTCAGGTTAGCTTTTTGAGATCTCTCCTTTCAGCCTTATCTTTTTACAGAAGAGCCAATGGAGCCACCGATACATTCTGTCCACTTGGAAATTGTAAAATTTACAAAAATGGAAAGTTTTATTGTAAAAAATGCCGATTGAGAAGGTGTCTGGAGACTGGAATGGATACTGGAAGTGAGCTTCAGTGCTTCTTAAAAATCAATAACCCCTGTTTTTGGCAGAATTCCAACACGACCGTGACCTAATTTCCACCAACACGGAATCTTCTCGAAAACGAAAAACTTCTGCGAAAATTCCACCGAGTTTGGCTTGTTTTCTAGGCCGGCCTGCTTTCATTTTGACTTGTGAGCCGGATAGAGCGTCGAAAGTGAAGACAGTGGTGGATGTGACGTTTCTGATCAATCAGGCAATGGATATTTTGAGAGATGTGCGTTTTTCCACCGACTTTTAACAAAAATGTTGGGATTTAGGGTGATAGAAGGACGTATTTGGCTCATGATAGTCTGGAGAAGATGACAATGAAGTTTGGAGATTTGCGGAAGGATAAGTCAAAGTTGAAGGTGAGGAGAGCACGGGAAATGGGTCAGGGGATGAGAAAAACGCAAAGAATATTGCGAAAGCGCCAGGAATCCGGGAAAACGTCAATAAAACATTGCGCCAAGGATCCACAAACGCGCCAAGGATCCCCGAAAGCTTCAAGGATCGCCAATTGCGCCAAGGCTGTCCAAAAGCGCCAGGGATCTAATATTGCGCCAAGGAACCACAAACGCGCCAGGGCTCCCCAAAAGCGTCAGGAATCCGCAAACGCGCCTGGAGTTTCTAATTGCGCCAAGGAACCACAAACACGCCAATAATCACCAAAAGCAACAGGGCTCCCCAAAAGCGTCAAGGCTCCCCTATTTCGCCATGGCTTTTTGAATCCGCCAAGCTTTTCTTCAACCCATCCCATCAATCCCCCTCCTCTTCCAGGTCATCAAAACCCTGGGCCTCAAAGAATCCATGTACTTCTGGGAGCAAGACTTTCTCGGAACAGCCACATGGTTCACCCATTTCGAAGAATTTCAAGTTCTACCACTCAACATCAAGGTACCACTAGCCCTTTTGAATCTGAATATTTCCAACCAAATGCTTCAGATGCAAATCCTGAAAGTCGCATGGATCTTGTGGGGTCGATTGGACAAACTCGCCAAAACTGCCGATCAGAGGAGGAAATCAGTGTTATCAGATAACAGTTACATGATTGGAGATGATGTGTGTTTGGATATTGAAGAGTTTGAAATTGACATTTCGTGGTGTACAAACTATTCAAAGGAGCAGTTAAAGTAGTGAGTTGGGGGAACAGAATCCGTGGATCTTCAGAATCCCCTCATTTTCCAGCTACCTCGACTGCCACCACGATCACACCTTCAACAAGATCGTTCACCTTCTAATGGACCTAAACCCCACCGACGTCGAGCTCAACTACATGCTCACAGAGCTCTGTCTCCACTACGCTGGAAAAAAGTTCCAGGGGGAAATCCTCCGATTCACTGATAATCTTCAAGAGATCTCTTCGAACAACTTGCACAATTATTATGAGAACACCATGAAAACGGCCAATTATTCAGGACGGATAGCCAAAATGATGAAGGTCAACAATTTGATAAGGAAGGATTTATGGGAGAGGCTCGAGAAGCAGGCGGTGGCAAAGATATTCAATATTATTGCTGTGGAGTTCTCGCATCCCGACATGTTTGGGGATTCTGGGTTTTGAAGGTGCGAAGTGATAAGTGATAAGTGGTAACCTCTCGATCTTCTTTAATGTGCATTTGCTTTGAAAACTTCAAAATATCTATGAAGATCTCTATTTCTCCTACTTTTTTCGATCTCCTAAAAATGTTTCCACATTTTATATCTTATCAGTGATAAGATATTTATCACTAGGTGATAATCTCCCTTTAGATATGCCAGCCCCTCTCTTCTTATCAGGACCATGCGATTTATGCGGCCAGAAAGCGTTCGGGAGGAATTTCGGAGTGATGAGTTGTCGGGCTTGTGCTGCGTTTTTCAGGTGATAAGGTGATAAGAAACTGACTTTAATCAATGTGCTTTCAGAAGAGCAGCAGCAAGTAACCGGGAGAAACGGCCATGTAAACTTGGGAATTGCGAAATTCTTGTTGGTGGGAAGTGAGTTTTTCAAATCTTTGATTGTTATCAGTGATACTTATCACTCCCCAGATATCAATGTAAAAAATGTCGTCTCAACAAATGCTATCAAACGGGAATGGACCCGAAAAGTGAGCTACAGTAACCAGAATACCGTTATCACGTCATTTCCAGAAGTGTCTACTGCTATCATCTCCCCTCCCTTATCACTATCAGCATTTCTGGGTCGACCAACATTTATCTTATCCTGTGAGCCTGATAAGGCATCTCATATCAGAACAATCATTGATGTGGATTTCCTTATCAGAAAAGCAGAAGAAATGCTGGAAAATGTGAGTTTTTCCAGTACGATGCTCCGAAATCCCGCTCTTTTCCAGGGCCCCCAGAAGCCATATTCCTGTGTCAACAGCTTGCAGAAACTCACATTGACCCTAGAATCCATGAAATCAAAGCCAGTTGATAATCCACTGATAAGGATCCGATCAATTGGCAAGCTTGAGTTCATGATGATTTGGGAGCATGCCTTTCTCAAAACAGTCAGTTGGTTTTCCCATTTCCCAGAATTCAATGACCTAGAAAAAGAGGTCAAGCTGGAGAGATTCTGAAGTCATCTTGGATAATGTGGTCTCGACTGGAAAAGATGGCAGAGACGGCGGAATTCAGAAGGCGACGGATTCTGGAGAAGGACGTCTTCATGTGTGGGCAGAGTAATTGTGTGAATGATAAGGAATCAGAAGTGGATATGAGTTGGTGGACGAATTATAGCAAGGAACAGATGAAATACTATCAGAATAATGAAAAAACCTGTCGGGAATTAGTGGAATTGCTCTTGGAGCTAGAGCCAACTGACAGTGAACTCTGCTTCATGCTCTCCCAACTCTGCCTTCACAATGCTGGAAAAAAGTATCAGGGAAAGGTTCTAGAGGCGACTGATAAGCTGATAGAGCTGCAAGCTGATAGTCTACACGAGTACTATGTGCATAAGCTGAAGACGCCCAACTATTCGTCGAGACTGACAAAGTTGATGAAGATCAATCAGGCCATCGAGAGGGACATGTTCGATCGGCGGGAGAAGAACCATATTGCAAGGGTTTTTAATATTATTGCTATCGATTTCTCGCATCCGGAAATGTTTGATGGGTATTGATAATGATGTGATAAAGATCTCTTTCAAAAATGTGCTTTCTTGAAATGATGAAATTGTTTGTACAATATTGGATACCTGATCTACGACTCTTTCTCTTCTTATCAGTAGTTATCATTGTTTGCTCATAGATCAATAGACGCAGACTCACAAACGTTGTCATTGATTTTCAAAAACTTCTACTTCCAGCTATCAGTTTATCAGCAACATGCCAGCACCTCTCTACTTGTCAGGACCATGCGAGATATGTGGCCAGAAGGCTTTCGGGAGGAACTTCGGAGTGATGAGTTGTCGGGCTTGTGCTGCGTTTTTCAGGTGATAAGGTGATAAGCAAATGATTTTAATTGCTGGATCTTTTTCAGAAGAGCCGCAGCAAGTAACCGGAAAGTTGTCCCATGTGAGAAAGGGAATTGTGAGATTTTTGCTGATGGGAAGTAAGTTGGCTCTTGTCAGTGATCCCCTTATCACCTTTTTCCAGATTCCCATGTAAAAAATGCCGTCTAGAACGATGCTACGACGTTGGAATGGATTCAAGCAGTGAGTCCCTTCAATCTTATCACCTTATCAGCTTATCACTTTAGAATTCCAAATGCACCGTGATCTCATCTCCACTTCATCCAACTTCGGCACAAAACGCCCTTCAAAAACCAGTCCCCCGCCCTTATCACTATCAGAGTTCCTCGGCAGACCCGGCTTTATTCTGTGTTGTGAGCCTGATAAGGCGTCGCATATCAAATCGTACATTGATGTCGCTTATCTAGTTGATAAGGCTCAACGGATTCTGGAGAATGTGAGTTTTACAAGTTTTACTACGACGCTTCGAAATCCCGGGTGTTTTCAGGTGTCTCAAAAGCCATTCTTCTGCAGGAACAGCTTGGAAAGGCTGACTTTAACACTAGGAGACATGCATCTGAAGCCCCCGAACCAGGAGCTTATGAAGATGAAGTGTTTCGGGAAAAACGAGTCTTTGATGATTTGGGAGCAAGCTTTTCTGAATACAGTCGAGTGGTTCTCACAGTTTCCCGAATTCAATGAACTGGAGATGTGGGTCAAGGTAAGGGATTCAAAAGGTGGATAATCTTTTATGTTTGTATGTTCTAGCTAGAAATCATCAAGTCATCATGGATAATCTGGACTCGGCTAGAGAAATTGGCGGAAACTGCAGAGTTCCGGAGGAGAAATGTGTTTGGGGAGGATGTGTTCATGTGTGCTAACAGTCATTGTATGGATATAAAGGACTATGAAGTGGATATTGCCTGGTGTACCAATTATAGCTTGGAGCAGTTGACATTGTGAGTTATCAGTGATAAGAATGTTATCAGTAAAGCCGGATTTCAGTTACATGACCCAAGACGTTGAGCAAAACTGGCGGCAGACCGCTGATGACCTACTCCGAATGAACCCCACGGACACGGAGCTCTGCTTCATGCTCTCCCAACTTTGCCTTCACAATGCTGGAAAAAAGTACCAGGGAAGGGTTCTAGAGGCGACTGATAAGCTGATAGAGCTGCAAGCTGATAGTCTCCATGAGTACTATGTGCATAAGCTGAAGACGCCCAACTATTCGTCGAGACTGACAAAGTTGATGAAGATCAATCAGGCCATCGAGAGGGACATGTTCGATCGGCGGGAGAAAAACCATATTGCAAGGGTTTTCAATATTATTGCTATCGATTTCTCGCATCCCGAAATGTTTGAGTGTCAGTGATAAAGAAAGTGATAAAGTGCAAATAAACCTGACTGTCTGCGTCTCTTTTCAAAATGTTTCAGCTTCAATTGATTGTTGATTTTTATTTTTATCATCAAACATCAATTTAACATACATTTTCTCAAATTGGAAATCATTATTTATCACTTATCACTTATCAGTATATCAGCTCCATGCCAGCACCTCTCTACTTGTCAGGACCATGCGAGATATGTGGCCAGAAAGCGTTCGGAAGGAATTTCGGAGTGATGAGTTGTCGGGCTTGTGCTGCGTTTTTTAGGTGATAAGGTGATAAGAACCTTATTATCATGGGACTTTTTTAGAAGAGCTGCAGTTAGTAACCGGGAAGCTGTTCCATGTGGACTAGAGGATTGTGAGATTTTTGTTGATGGGAAGTGAGTTGGCCCCTTATCAGTGATCCCCTCATCCTTATCACTTCCCAGATATCAGTGTAAAAAATGTCGGCTCAAAAAGTGTTATCAAATGGGAATGGACCCGAACAGTGAGTTGACCTACTTTTCAAGTTTCTTTACTTTTTTTCAGAATTCCAAATGGATCGTGACCCCATTTCCACCTCCTCTACCCTAAAATCAAGAAAATCCAGCCCACCAACCTTATCACTATCAGTATTCCTAGGCCGCCCGTGCTTTATCTTGACTTGTGAGCCTGATAAAGCATCTCGTGTCAAAACCCTAATTGACGTGGATTTTCTCATCAAAAAAGCAGAGAAAATGCTTCAAAACGTGAGTCTTTCAGTACGATGCTCCGAAATCCCGTTTTCCAGGTCCCTCAAAAGCCATATTCCTGTCAGAACAGCTTGGAAAAGCTCACGTTAACCCTAGGAGACATGCACTTGAAGCCTCCAAACCAGGAGCTTCTGAAGCTGACGTGTTTCGGGAAAAACGAGTCAATGATAATTTGGGAGCAGGCTTTTCTGAATACAGTCGAGTGGTTCTCACAGTTTCCCGAATTCAATGAACTGGAGATGTGGGTCAAGGTAAGGGATTCTAAAACTGTTATCCAATTAGACCCTAGTGAAGTTTATAGATAGAGATTCTGAAAGCTTCGTGGATTCTGTGGACTCAACTGGAAAAGTTCTCTGAAACTGCAAACTTCTGGAAACGAAGTATGCTGGGAACGGATGTTTTCATGTGTGGAAATGATCATTACGTGGATATGAACAGTTTTGAGGTGGATTTGGCATGGTGTTCGAATTATAACATGGAACAACTGGCTTTGTGAGTTATCATAGTGATAAGAGTGTTATCAGTAAAGCCGGATTCCAGTTACATTGCTCCAGACATCCAAAACTGCCGTCAATACGTTCACGATCTTCTGAACTTGAATCCCACTGACACTGAACTCAACTTTATGCTCTCCCAACTCTGCCTTCACAATGCTGGGAAAAAGTGTCAGGGAAGGGTTCTAGAGGCGACTGATAAGCTGATAGAGCTGCAAGCTGATAGTCTACATGAGTACTATGTGCATAAGCTGAAGACGCCCAACTATTCGTCGAGACTGACAAAGTTGATGAAGATCAATCAGGCCATCGAGAGGGACATGTTCGATCGGCGGGAGAAGAACCATATTGCAAGGGTTTTTAATATTATTGCTATCGATTTCTCGCATCCCGAAATGTTTGATGGTCAGTAAAGAATCTTTCAGCAAACTTTATGTTGTGATACTTCTTGAGGGCTTTCAGTGTTATGATAATGAAGAGTAGAAGGAAAATGGAATGGGGGATGGTCATCGATGTCAAAAACAAAATACAGATTCATTTTATTATAAGAACTGGGAACGGAAATTAGGTTGGTTCTATACTTCTGGCGGTGAATTGTTCTTCAGGCCTTCTAAAAGTTGTGAGGGAATAGGAAGGTGCATTCAGGACAGTCTAAGTCAACTTGGAACTTCTGGTCAGCTCTACACTCCTGGCCGCCGCTTTCTGCTTCTTCTTCAACCCGAACACTTCTCGAATCCGCCTCCGAAACGTCGGAATGAAATAGAACAATGCACATGGGTCGAGAACGGGAAACAGGGAAATGGCAATCGAGGACCAAACATAAATCCATCTACCGTAATCCAGAGCAAAACACGGCTGATACCAAGAGGACAGACATGGTAGGAAGTTGACGAAGATCGGGATAGCTGCCTGGATCACCAGGGCTTTCATGAGTTGTCGTTGCAGTTTCAATGTGCTACCACTAATAATCAATCGGGAGCTGTTGAGTTT
Source organism: Caenorhabditis becei (assembly GCA_900536315.3). Lineage (NCBI taxonomy): Eukaryota > Metazoa > Nematoda > Chromadorea > Rhabditida > Rhabditidae > Caenorhabditis > Caenorhabditis becei. Next base: position 219,415 of record LR539392.1, read on the forward strand.
GATGATGATAAGGGCTCCCAGAATGAAATAGAGAAGGACAGAGTCAATGGAGCTGACGGACATGAGGATGATTCCGATCCAAGAGCTATGGACAGCTTCCGAGCTGGCCTCATTGTACAGAGCGACTAGGATGTTCAAGTCGTAAACATCTAGGTCATAGAGTTCACGCAGCGGTTTTTCCATGTAAATGCGACGCTCCATATCAGCAAACATGAAGTAATAGCAAGCCTGAACTCAAGCTTGTTCACTGGAGCACACTTTCAGACTTACCACAAACCAGACAGACATCATGAATACAGAGTAGACAACTGTGAGGATGAGACCATAGGGGAGGAACCATTTCTTGATGAACTTGGCACTAATGAGATGGTTGATAAAGTGATAAGATAGTGGAACTTACGCAAATAGTGCCAAGAAGCGATAGATAAAATGGGAGTGGAGGACTGCGTAGGAAGCTGGGACTAGGGAGCAGCGGAGGCTGATAGCGAGTTTTCCGTATTCAGATCTCTGAAAATTTTGGAATAACTTTGGAATTCGAGAAGATGTGAGAGGTTTCAGAGCACCTTTTCAAAAATGCCCTCAGATATAAAAATGGAAAAAGCATAGCGGTGGTCGTGAATGGCCATTGGAACCAGGACATCTCCAGCAGTGACTATCAAGTTGTAAAGTGCAAAAAAGAGAAGGAGATATCGATAGTTGCCTAGCTTGACCTTCTTATCATCCTGGAGAATGTAGATGAAGAAGAAGTTGACAATCACTGATAAGACCGCGGCGAATTTTGGGAGGTAGTGGTGGAACCAGTTGACGTACATCAGAAGATGTGTTACGATAATGAAAAGAAGTAAGAGATTGGGGTGAGGGATAGAGATGGGTGTGAAAAACAGAAAATAGATACATTTTATCCAATGAACTGGGAACGGAAATTAGGTTGTCTCTGGAGTTCTAGCAGCAGATTTTGGTTTGTTGGTCGACCCGAACACTTCCTTCAGAAATGAAAACGGAGAACGCGTGGCGATGGTCGTGAATACACTGAAACTCTCCACCTGAATCCTGAAGCTTTCTGAATCTCTTACCATAGGAACCAGCACATCTCCCGCAGTAAATATCAAGTTGTAAAGCGCAAAAAAGAGAAGGAGATATCGATAGTTTCCCAGCTTGACCCTCTTATCATCTTGCAGGATGTAGATGAAAAAGAAGTTGATAATCAATGATAAGACTGCTGCGAATTTTGGAAGGTAGTGGTGGAGCAAGTTGATGTACAGTAGCGTTCAGAAGTTAAGACCCCTGTTTTAAAATCGCTATAACTCGGTTCATTTTCAACCGATTTTGCTCAGCTCTTGACACAACATAGTCAAGTGACTTCAGAATACGTGATAAATTTTTCTAAGGAATCGGAAAAGATTCAGATGAGGCACGTCTTCTGAAAGTCGGAAATTTCAAAAGTCAAAAATGCCAAAACGTCCCTGATTTTTTTCAGGTTACCCAGATAGTGCCAAAACGTGCTTTAGGGTCCATAAAAACACCCCAAATTTTTTCAGATTTTTAGAAAAATTTTGAAATTTTTTACGATGATTTTTGTGAAAATGGCCTAAAACGTTTGGTGCGCGCAGCCGCCCGAGGATTGGTCGGATTGGTCTACAAATTCTTGAGAGTACGTACCAACGTGGTCCTAATTGGATGCAAAATCGAAAACTTCGGAATTTGGAAGCTGATTTTGCCGATTTTCAGTTTTTGGAGGTTTCAGTACTTTTGAGAGCTTCAGGCCATTTTCACAAAAATCATCGTAAAAAATTTCAAAATTTTTCTAAAAATCTGAAAAAATTTGGGGTGTTTTTATGGACCCTAAAGCACGTTTTGGCACTATCTGGGTAACCTGAAAAAAATCAGGGACGTTTTGGCATTTTTGACTTTTAAAATTTCCGACTTTCAGAAGACGTTCCTCATCTGAATCTTTTCCGATTCCTTAGAAAAATTTATCACGTATTCTGAGGTCACTTGACTATGTTGTGTCAAGAGCCGAGCAAAATCGGTTGAAAATGAACCGAGTTATAGCGGTTTTAAAACAGGGGTCTTAACTTCTGAACGCTACTGTAGATTAAAAGAAGTGTTATGATAATAAATGAGCTAGACAGAAGGAACTGGAGTGGGCGATAGGGATCGGTCTTAAAAACAGACAACAGATTCATTGCGGCATGAGAATTGAGAACGGAAATCAGGTTGTGTCTATAGTTCTGACAGCATATTTGAGCTTTTTGGTAAACCCGAACACTTCTCGAATCCGTCTCCGAAACGTTGGGATGAAATAGAACAGTGCACATGGGTCAAGAACGGGAAATAGTGATATGGCTATCGATGCCCAGAAATGGATTGATCTACCGTATTCCAAAGCGAAACACGGCAAATACCAGGAGGACAGGCAGGGTAGAAAGTTGACGAAGATAGGAATAGCTGCCTGGATAACCAGGGCTTTCATGAGTTGCCGTTGCATTTTTAATGTTTTATCACTGATAAGCAATTGGGAGCTGTTGAGTTTCATAATGATAAGAGCGCCCAGGATGAAATAGAGGATGACCGAGTCAATAGAGCTGATGGTCAAGAGGATGATGCCGATCCAAGAGTTATGGACAGCTTCCGAGCTGCCTTCGTTGTAAAGGACCACTAGGATGTTCAAGTCGTAAACATCTTGGTCAAAGAAATCACGGAAAGTTTTCTCCATGTACATCATTCTTTCAGCATCTGCGATCAGGAAGTGATAGCAAGCCTAAACTGGAGAAGTTCAATGGAGCGCACTTTCGGACCCACCACAAACCAGACAGACATCATGAATAGAAAGTAGACACCTGTGAAAATTAGGCCATAGGGGAGAAACCATTTCTTGATGAACTTAGTGCTGATTATATGATTGATAAGGTGATAAGACAATAGGAACTTACGCAAAAAGTGCTAGGAAGCGGTAGATGAAGTGGGAGTGAAGGATTGCGTAAGAAGCGGGGACTAGGGAGCATCGAAGGCAAAGGGCGAGCTTTCCGTATTCGGAACTCTGAAAGATTCAGAATTCTAGAAGATGTGAAAGGATTCAGAAGACTTTTTCAAAGATTCCTTCTGAAACAAACACGGAGAGCCCATAGCGGTGGTCGTGAATGGCCATTGGAACCAGAACATCTCCTACTGTACATATCAAGTTGTAGATCGCAAAAAAGAGAAGGAGATATCGATAGTTGCCCAGCTTGACCTTCTTATCATCCTGGAGAATGTAGATGAAGAAGAAGTTGATAATCACTGATAAGACTGCGGCAATCTTGGGGAGGTAGTGGTGGGACCAGTTTACGTACATCAGAAGATGTGTTATGATAATGGATGAGCTAGACAGAAGGAACTGGAGTGGGCGATAGAGATCGGTCTCAAAAACAACTGGGAACGGAAATTAAGTTGTCTCAACACTTCTGGCAGCAGATTTCGGCTTGTTGGTGAACCCGAACACTTCTCGAATCCGTCTTCGAAAAGTCGGGATGAAATAGAACAGTGCACATGGGTCGAGGACAGGGAATAGTGATATGGCAATCATAGACCAGACATAAATCCATCTACCGTAATCTAAGGCAAAACATGGCTGATACCAGGAGAAGAGACATGGTAGAAAGTTGACGAAGATTGGAATGGCTGCCTGGATAACCAGGGCTTTCATAAGTTGTCTTTGCATTTTCAATGTGCTATCACTGATGAGCAACTGGGAGCTGTTGAGTTTGATTATGATTAGAGCGCCCAGGATGAAATAGAGTAGGACCGAGTCAATGGAGCTGACGGACATGAGGATGATGCCGATCCATGAGTTATTGACAGCTTCTGAGCTGCCTTCGTTGTAGAGGGCAATCATTATGTTCAAGTCGTAGACATCTAGGTCATAGAGGTCACGCAGAGGCTTTTCCATGTAAATGCGACGCTCCATATCAGCAAACAGAAAGTAATAACTCGCCTGAACTTGATTTCGTTCACTGGAGCACACATGCTGACCTACCACAAACCAAACAGACATCATGAATAGAGAGTAGACAACTGTGAAGATGAGGCCATAGGGAAGGAACCATTTCTTGATGAACTTGGAACTGATAAGATTGTTGATAAGGTGATAAAACAGTGGAGCTTACGCAAAGAGTGCTAGGAAACGGTAGATGAAATGGGAGTGAAGGACTGCGTAAGAAGCTGGGACTAGGGAGCAACGGAGGCAAATTGCTAGCTTTCCATGTTCGGAACTCTGGAAGATTCAGAATTCTAGAAGATGGGTGAGGATTCAGAAGACCTTTTCAAAGATTCCTTCAGAAATGAACACGGAGAACGCAAAGCGGTGGTCGTGAATACACTGAAATCTTCTCATCTGAATAATGCATCCTTTTGAATCTTTCTTACCATAGGAACCAGGACATCTCCAGCAGTGACTATCAAGTTGTAAAGCGCAAAAAAGAGAAGGAGATATCGATAGTTGCCCAGCTTGACCTTCTTATCATCCTGGAGAATGTAGATGAAGAAGAAGTTGATAATCACTGATAAGACTGCGGCGAATTTTGGGAGGTAGTGGTGGAACCAGTTGACGTACATCAGAAGAAGTGTTATGATAATGAAAAGTTGTAGGAAATCAGAGTAGGTGATAGAGATGGGTGCCAAAAACAGGTAACAGATTCATTGCGTCATGAGAATTGGCAACGGAAATCAGGTTGTGTCTATAGTTCTGACAGCATATTTGGGCTTTTTGGTAAACCCGAACACTTCTCGAATCCGCCCCCGAAACGTCGGGATGAAATAGAACAATGCACATGGGTCGAGAACAGGGAATAGAGAAATGGCTATCGATGCCCAGGCATGGATTGATCTACCGGCTTCCAAAGCGAAACACGGCAGATACCAGGAGGGGTGTGAAAAACAGATAACAGATGCATTTCATCACGAGAACTGGGAACGGAAATTAGGTTTTCTCTAACATCATGTCTTATAAAAGTTGCGGAGGAGTCAGAACAGACTAACAAGTCAACTTGGAACTTCCTGTCAGCTCTACACTTCTGGCCGCCGCTTTCTGCTTCTTTCTTAACCCGAACACTTCTCGAATCCGCCTCCGAAACGTTGGGATGAAATAGAACAGTGCACATGGATCAAGAACGGGAAATAGAGAAATGGCAACACATGTGGAGACGTACAGCCATCTACCGTAATCCAGAGCGAAGCAAGGTTGAAACCAGGAAAAGATACAGGGCAGGAAGTTGATGACAATCGGGATGGTTGCTTGCACAATAAGGGCTTTCATGAGTTGGCCTTGAAGTCGTAGTGTGTTCCGGCTTATCAGAAGATTGGAGCTGTTGAGTTTGATAATGATAAGAGCGCCCAAGATGAAGTAGAGAAGGACCGAGTCAATGGAGCTGAAAGAGATCATGACAACTGCCGTCCAAGAGTTGTGAATGGCTTCTGTGCTGGCTTCATTGTACAGGGCGACCAGGATGTTCAAGTCGTAAACATCTAGGTCATAGAGGTCACGGAGAGGCTTTTCCATGTAGATCATTCTTTCGGCATCAGCTATCATGAAGTAATAGCAAGCCTGAACGCGAGAAGTTCAATGGAGTGCACATGCTGACTTACCACAAAGAAGATGTGTTGTGATAATGAATGAGCTATACAAAAAGAAACGGTAGTGGGGGATAGGGATCGGTCTCAAAAACAGACAACAGATTCTTTGAGTCATGAGAATTGGGAACGGAAATCAGGTTGTGTCTATAGTTCTGACAGCATATTTGGGCTTTTTGGTAAACCCGAACACTTCTCGAATCCGCCTCCGAAATGTCGGGATGAAATAGAACAGTGCACATGGGTCAAGAACGGGAAACAGGGAAATGGCAACACATGTGGAGACGTAGAGCCATCTACCGTAATCCAGAGCGAAACAGGGTTGGAACCAGGAAAAGATACAAGGGAGGAAGTTGATGACGATTGGTATGGTTGCCTGGACAATGAGGGCTTTCATGAGTTGGCCTTGAAGTCGAAGTGTGTTCCGGCTTATCAGAAGATTGGAGCTGTTAAGTTTGATAATGATAAGAGCGCCCAAGATGAAGTAGAGAAGGACCGAGTCAATGGAGCTGAAAGAGATCATGACGACTGCTGTCCAAGAGTTGTGAATGGCTTCTGTGCTGGCTTCATTGTAAAGGGCGACTAGGATGTTCAAGTTGAAGACATCTAGGTCATAGAGGTCACGGAGAGGCTTTTCCATGTAGATCATTCTTTCGGCATCAGCTATCATGAAGTAATAGCAAGCCTGAACGCGAGAAGTTCAATGGAGCGTACATGCTGACCTACCACAAACCACACAGACATCATGAAAAGAGAGTGAACTCCTGTGAGGATCAGACCGTAGGGGAGGAACCATTTGGCTAGGAATTTAGCGCTGGAATCGCTAATCAACTTATCAGTGATAGCAAGCTTACGAGAAGAGAGCCATGAATCTGTAGATAAAGTGAGCGTGGAGGACTGCATAGGAAGCGGGGACTAGCCCGGATCGGAGGGCTATCGCGAGTCGGCCATATTCGGATTTCTGAAGTGATAAGAGTCTTTGATAAGGGTTTCTGATAAGAGTAGAGCTTTACTTTTTGAAACAACCCATCAGCTATGAAAATGGAGAAGGCGTAGCGGTGGTTGTGGATGAACAACGGCACCAGTACATCTCCAACTGTACATATCAAATTGTAACTCGCAAAGAAAAAGAGCAGATATCGATAGTTGCCCAGCTTGACCTTCTTATCATCCTGGAGAATGTAGATGAAGAAGAAGTTGATAAACACTGATAAAACCGCGGCGATTTTGGGCAGGTAGTGGTGGAGCAAGTTGATGTACATTTGGGTCAAGTGATGAGGGATTGTTGTGATAACAAGGTGATTGGTCTAACTGAACACATGACTTGTTTTTGACGGAAGTTGAAGGAAAAAATAGGAAACTGATTACTGTCTGATCAGTGTGGTTTCTAGCGAGTGTCTACTCAGGCAAGTTATTACTTCTTGTTTGCTGATATGGAGCGTCGCATTTACATGGAAAAGCCTCTCCGTGACCTCTTTGGCTTGGATGTTTACGGCTTGAATATGATGGTAGCCCTTTACAACGAAGGCAGCTCAGAAGCTGTTCACAGCTCTTGGATCGGCATCATTCTCATGTCCACCAGCTCCATTGACTCAGTCCTTCTCTACTTCATCCTAGGCGCTCTTATCATTATCAAACTCAACAGCTCCAATCTACTGATAAGCCGGAACACACTTCGATTTCAAGGTCAACTCATGAAAGCCATCATTGTCCAGGCCAGCATCTCAACCAAGTTGACTTGTTTTGTAGACTGTCCGGAATGCACATTCCCATTCCCTCATAACTTTCAGAATGGCTGAAGAACAATTTACCGTCAGAAGACAACAACTAATACAACCTAATTTCCGTTCCCAGTTCTCATGACAAAATGAATCTGTATTCCGTTTTTGACACTGATCTCTATACCTCACCAAAATCGTTCTACTTCTCATCATCATAACACCTCTCCTGATGTACGTCAACTGGTTCCACCACTACCTCCCCAAATTCGCCGCGGTCTTATCAGTGATTGTCAACTTCTTCTTCATCTACATTCTCCGAGATGATAAGAAGGTCAAACTGGGCAACTATCGATATCTGCTCTTTTTCTTTGCGAGTTACAATCTGATAGTCACTGCTGGAGATGTCCTCGTTCCTATGGCCGTTCATGACCACCGCTACGCATTCTCCGTTTTCATTTCTGAAGGAATCTTTGAAAAGGTCTTCTGAATCCTTTTACATCTTCGAAAATTCCGAATCTTTCAGAGTTCTGAGCACGGAAAGCTTGCTATCTGCCTTCGTTGCTCCTTAGTTCCCGCTTCTTACGCAGTCCTTCACTCCCACTTCATCTACCGCTTCCTGGCCCTTTTTGCGTAAGTTCCTGTTGTATTATCACCTTATCAATCATCTAATCAGCACTAAGTTCATCAAGAAATGGTTCCTCCCATATGGTCTCATCCTCACAGTTGTCTACTCTTTATTCATGATGTCTGTGTGGTTTGTGGTAAGTCAGCATGTGCGCTCCATTGAAAAACGTGAACTCAGGCAAGTTATTACTTTTTGTTTGCGGATATGGAGCGTCGCATGTACATGGAGAAGCCTCTCCGTGACCTCTTTGGCTTGGATGTTTACGACTTGAATATGATGGTAGCCCTTTACAATGAGGCCAGCTCGGAAGCTGTCCATAGCTCTTGGATCGGAATCATCCTCATGTCCGTCAGCTCCATTGACTCTGTCCTTCTCTATTTCATTCTGGGAGCCCTTACCATGATCAAACTCAACAGCTCCCGCTTGATCATCAGTGATAGCACATTGAAAATGCAAAGACAGCTTATGAAAGCTCTGGTTATCCAAGCAGCTATCCCGATTTTCGTCAACTTTCTACCATGTCTGTCTTCCTGGTATCAGCCGTGCTTCGCTCTGGATTACGGTAGATGGATTTATGTCTGGTCCACAATTGCCATTTCCCTGTTTCCCGTTCTCGACCCATGTGCACTGTTCTATTTTTTCCCAACGTTTCGAAGACGGATTCGAGAAGTGTTCGGGTTGAAGAAGAAGCCAAAAACCGCTGTCAGAAGAGTAGAGCTGACCGGAAGTTCCAAGTTGACTTGTTAGACTGTATTGAATGCACATTCCTATTCCCTCATAACTTTCAGAAGGCCTGAAGAACAATCCGCCGTCAGATGTATAAACACAACCTAATTTCCGTTCCCAGTTCTCATAACAGAATGAATTTGTATTCCGTTTTTGGCACCGATCTCTATCCCTCACTCCAGTTTCCTTCTACTTCTCATTATCATAACACTTCTTCTGATGTACGTCAACTGGCTCCACCACTACCTCCCCAAAATTCGCCGCAGTCTTATCAGTGATTATCAACTTCTTCTTCAACTACATTCTCCGGGATGATAAGAAGGTCAAGCTGGGCAACTATTGATGATATCTCTGAGCTCGATTGACTCAGTTCTTCTCTATTTTATCCATGGTTCCTATCCTCTTGATAACCTTCTTTCCCGTCTCCTCCGCTGATCAATACTTTCCCCCTCCTTCCCCACGCGCATCTTTCACCTCCTGCTCCTCCTCCCCGCTTCCACTCTCTCGCCTCCTTCTCCCTATTTCACATTGTTATTTAAATGCTTTCCCCCTCGACTTCTTCCAATGATTCCTGTCAAATTTGTGACCAGAAATCGATCGGAAACAACTTTGGAGTACGGACTTGTCGAGCATGTGCTGCTTTTTTTCGGAGGAATGCTTTGAATGAGGATAGGCTCAAGTTCCGGTGTGAGAAGGGCAATTGTGAGCCGGTGAGCGGTGGAAAGTGAGTGGAATTGATGGATTTTGGAGAAAATGGAGGAATTTTAGGTTTTTCTGCAAGAAATGCCGGCTGAAAAAGTGTCTAGAGATGGGCATGGATGCGAAAAGTGAGATTTTGAGAATATAATTTTTTTTTCAATTTTGAACATTTTTAGTGTGTTTTTCATCCAAAAAACTTTACAAAAACTGGAAAAAAATAAGAAAAAAATGAGAAAAAATGAGAAAATTTTATTCAAAAAACCAAAAAATAAAATGTTTTCCATTAATTTTTTTGGGTTTTTTTCAATTTAAAAAAACGACTTTTTTCGAAAAATGCTTTGAAAATTTGAAAAAGTTTGAGAAAAAATTCGAAAAAAAAAATGTTGAAAAAAAAATTTTTTTTTCAAATTTTTTTTCCAATTTTTTTCCTGAATTTTCTCATATTTTACATGTTTTTTCCAGAATTTCAACTAGAACGCGACATTCTCAAAACCGCTAGCAACTTCCACTCTTCGAAAAAACACTTCTACGAAATCGGAATTTCCCCATCTCTACCCGAATTTCTCGGCCGCCCAGCTTCAATTTTGTGTTGTGAACCCGAAAAAGCGTCTCATATCAAAGTGATAATAGATGTGTCGCCAATGATAAGAAAAGTCGAAGGGATATTCAGAGAGGTGAGGAAAAATTAGCTGAAACATCTGATTCTGACTTTCAGGCCACCAAGATCCCAAATTCCCTGCCATCAGATTCCAATGGCCTATTGAAGTTGACAAGTGGATTTCAAAAAATGCGAAAACCAGTTGATATGACAGTTATCACCTTTATCACTAAAGATATCGCCTTGAAGATTTGGGAGGACTCATTCATTGACACAGCCCAATGGCTCACTAATTGGGATGAGTTCAGGATATTGCCAGAGAAGATTCAGGCGGGAAAAGGGGTCCTAGATGCCTTCTGAATCATGGATTTTCAGATGACAATAGTGAAAAGTGGCTGGTTACTGTGGAGCAAGTTGGAACACTTATCACTAACTGCTGATTACATCAGATCATTGCTACTCTCTGGGAATGTGCTGGTAGTTGGTAATGATGTAGGGATAGACATGCAGACAGTGGATTTTGACTTTACTTGGGCGACAAATTACAGTAAAGAGCAGGCGAGACAGTGAGTAGTACGATGCTCCGAAATCCCGGTAGCTCTCATTCTCCAGATTCTTCTTCATTGACCTCAATGGCAACTTTGCTAACGTTGTGAAGTTGCTCATTGACCTGGATCCTTCGAAAACCGAGCTCAACTACATGCTTTGTCACTTGTGCCTCTTCATGGCTGGAAAACGACATTTGGAAATATCAGCTATCACTGATAAGCTTTTGGAGATACTGGGGAACGATCTGCACTTTTACTATAAGAATGAGAAGTGTGCGAGTTACTCTTTGAGGATTGCAAAGATGATGAAGATTAACAATTTATTGTTCAAGGATATGCGGGAGAGGGATGAGAGGAATCAGATGATACAACTGTTCAATTTACTGTGTTTTGAGTTCTCGGAGATGGAAATGTTCCGCGGGAATTAATAAGTAATGTTATCCTACTGATGTTTGCAATGATTTCACTTTGATTATCTGAAGAGATCTTCAGTCTTCAATAAATTAGTTCGAACTCACATTATCTCTTTTATCAATTTTCCAACATTTCTTCGCAGTTTCTCGATACTGTGTTGATAATGCGTAGCAGATAAAACATTGAAAAGTCGATTGAAGGAAAGTGAGCACATATTTGAGGGGAATGAGTGCATACCAATAGTCACTTACCTCAAGCCTGAGAAAGTACAAAGTGTTTCATTCGGAGCAGCTCCTCTCACCCGTAATTTGATACTTCTACCAAGCATAAGAAAATGAACTCGATGATTTGTTCCATGAAAAAGAAGACATTCATGATCAGTATCAAGCGAGTCGTATTCTCATTATTCCTGTCAGCGGTGTTTGAAAGTTTCATTTTGTTGCTGTTGGCTTTCACAACGACAACGATCAACCATACAGTGGAGACAATGAAGCATAATATCTGCAAGACGCTGACAAAAAGAGCCGCCCTTGTGATTAGTTTAAAGATGAAAGTCTTTTCGTCTATATACAAAGTATACTGGTCGGAATGCGTGAAGTTCATGTTGTCAACCGAGTAACAACTGAAATGGGAATGTATTCACTTGGAAAGTACTTCTTTTCCGCTTACTTGTGATTATCCTCCATCTCTCCAATATAAGCTTCAAAAATGATAAGATATGTTGTTCGAAAAAATTCAAGCATTCCAACAACAATGATGAATATAATGACGTTGAAGGGTCGGGTGATTTGGTCAAATAGAGGATTGATCAGGAAAGAAAGAGAAGCGGCGCGATAAAACGACATGGTGATTATTATCCAGGGTATGAGTGAACTGGAGCCGGCGAGAATGCAGGAAGATATTCTGTCAATCAAAATATAGAGGTAGCTGCCGAAATTAAAGCATCTTTTCGGTAGCCAGTAGTTCAAAACTACTTGAAAGTGTCCAAAGGTTGAAGTTGCAACTGTAAGAACATCACAAACGCAAAGAAACAGCATCAAGAGGAACGTTGGATTGTAGCGAAGTTCCTTTTGGATTAGAACGTAAAAGTTACCAACGTTAGTGATAATGGCGGGTAGAGTGAATATGAAAATGATGTGAACGAACAACATATAAAGTTGTTTTTCAGAAGAGTACTCAACGCTCTCAGAATTTGTGCTATTGGAGAGTATCACTTCAGACGTGAAGTTTTCGTCCGACATTGTGTTGTAGGAATCGTCTCTCTTGAAGTATATATACACCTTTTTTAAGTTGATATCGTCATAATTGAAATGTCAAACAAATCATACGTTAGCTGAATGTTTTTGTATTTGTCAAGAATCGATGATTAAAACACACTAATCCAGATCAAAATACATTCATCCATAACAAAAATTAAAGAGTACAAAACAAAAAGTATTCTTGGTGTTTGGAAATGATATCAGAACTCGAAGATCGGGTTCCACAGCCACAGCCACATCAACATCTATTCAGGTTATGTCGAAACTTTGGAGGATATCATGAATATGCCAATCTGTTACAGCGGAGTAACTCTGCTGGTATCTTCAAGTGGTACAGGGCCCAGTAACTTACTCTGTAACTTGCTCTCACGGAGACTTATGTACTGGATCTTTTATGTACTGGATCTCAGATTATTTAGACTAAGGGAGAAAGGGTTCTGATCAAAATGATCATCATGGGTAAACTACTGATTAGGTGATATCACCATGTTGTATATAAGCTTCTGAGGCATCGAGGACTCCTTAACCATGTCCCCAGAACTGCAAAATGTCACTGATATGATTGAAAATGAGATAAGGGCTACTGTAGATAGTACTTATTTCATGGCTCAAATCAACATCGTTGTATCTCTTATCACTATTCTTATCAATCTCGTTCACTTTTCTATCCTTATCAGAAAGGAGCTTCGAACTAACCCCGTCTTCATCTTTATGATCTTCCTCTCAATCTGCGATATTCTAACAGCTCTTGTGACTTCAATCCTCTACTTCCACACTATCAGAATCTATGGTCGTACTGATTACTGTTATCAGTATGATAGCTACACGTTCCTCATTTTCAATGTATTTGCAAGTTCTGTGATTGGAGCTTCAAGTTTCTCAATACCATGGCTGATTCTGATGATGACATTCTATCGAACCATTGCAATAACTTTTCCCATGAGTAGACTACTTGAGAAGCTGACAAGACCTGGAATTCTGATTCTGATAGCTTCAGGTATTTTGATGATGGAAGCTATCAGCGCTTCTAGCGTCAACCTGAATATATTGATTATTGCTAAGAGAAACGATTCTGATGTGTGCCGCCTAATTGAAGACCTTAACACAACGGTTCCGGATCAGTATGTTCTATTCACAGAAGATAATAACAACGACTTCAACATTATCACTAACAAGATTATGATTGGAATCAGCTCCTTCCAAATCATTGGTTTTATATTCTCTACAGTATGGCTGGTGTCCATTCTTCAGAAAGTAGAGAAAAATAGGAAAAAGCTTTTGACTTCTGATGAGAACAAGAAATCCAATACGAACAAGTTGGTCCTCGCTATGAACTTTTTCACCTTTGTCTCAACAATAGTTGACTTTGCATGGCTTGTATCAGCTCTTATATCAACAGTTGATGATAAGTTGTGAGTTGGGAGTTCCTCGGGACCCCAACTTCACCCCAATGGACCACTTTTCAGATGGATCATTCGAATCATCATACCATTCAAATACTTCTTCACCTACCTCCAATCCTCTTGTCATTGCTTCATCTGCTATGCACTTTCGAGTGAGTATCGAACTGTTGCAAAGCAAGTTTTGTGTAAGAATACGATAAAGAATGTAAGCGATGCACATTTTTTTCATTGTTATCAATTAATAAGTCAACTTTCAGATAATCATTGTAAAACCCTCCGCCACTGGTAAAATGAAAATTTGATCAACTTCCGAACCTCTCCATGACACAATTAGAGCTGATGACTTTCATAAACGTACATATATTGAAAATAAAATTTTTTACATTTGTTTCCCAGTAACAGTTGAAAACTCCGGGAATCATAAATACATGGTAGTTTTTTTTTCAAGTTCTAAGTTCTCGGAATAGTTATTATCAGATGAAACAAGATCAATTCGATAGTTTTACGGTTGCTTTTGTTTTTGGCAAACTTGAGAAAAGCATTGAATTCAGTATTGTCTATTAAAAGACATGGTGATATCATCTAATGGCTGATAATCAGTGATGATTAGAACCTACCTCTAGAGCCTCAATAGTGACAAATTTTCGAGATCCAGTACATAAATCTTCGTGATGTCTGAAAAATGGGTGAGTCAAAAACAACATTAACTTTTGGCAGCCAGCCAAGAAAAACAACCAGACGTGTCTCTCTAAATCTCTTCTCTCTCACTCTCCAGACACAAACCACGAAATGCAGAAACTACGAGCTGTTCCTTTATAAACCCATCCCGAGAGCTCTTTTTTTCAGAACCAGAATGTTTTTCCTTATATTTTCAACCTCTCTCCTTATCTTTTTATCTTATCACTTCTACTGGAAACGCCGGAACTTGCCTCCTGGACCTATTCCCCTTCCATTCATTGGGAATATGGCTTCTCTTGGACGCCCTAACCCTGGTTATGAGTGCTTCCGGCAGTGGCGGAAGGAGTACGGAGACTCGTACACCTTTTGGATGGGCTCTGAGCCGTATGTGATTATCAGTGATTATCAGTTGCTCAAGGACACTTTTCTCAAGGATGGAGACACGTTTGCTGACAAGAAGCCTCAGAAGTTTCAAGAAATGTTCCGTGGTGGTAATTATGGAGTCATTGAGACTAATGGAGAGGTCTGGAAGGAGCACAGAAGGTTCGCACTTCATCAACTGAGAGATTTGGGATTCGGGAAGGATCTGATGCAGCAGAAGATACTGATTGAAGTGGAGGAGATGTTCAAGAAGTATGATGAGAAGTTGGGCGAGGAGCAGGATGTTCCGAAGGTTATGGACAATGGGGTGGCGAATGTAATGAATCAGCTGATATTTGGATATCGATTTGATAAGGAAAATATGGGAGAGCTTGATAAGCTCCAAGAGCTCATCGGGTTTCATGACAAGTCGTTCAGCAGTTTGGTTATGATTTTCAAGGTGTTTGCTCCGAGTTTCATTGGGAACTTGCTTCCAGGACCCACTGTTAAGGAAGTGTAAGTTTGAGTCTTCCGCCCTATTCACCGTTTTTTTTGCAGCTTGAATGAATTCAAAACCGACTTTTACTCCTTTTTCAATTCTCAAATTGAAAAACACCGTGCCACAATCAACTGGGATTCTGAAGAATCAGAAGACTACGCGGAAGCGTACCTCAAGGAGCAGAGAAAACGGGAACAAGAGGGAGATTTCGAGAGTTTCAACAACAATCAGCTGTCGAATATGTGCCTGGATCTGTGGTTTGCGGGTCTCGCCACGACAACTACTACACTTTCCTGGAGCCTAGCGTATCTGATGAACAGCCCGGGAGTTCAGGAGAAGATGCATGAAGAGTTGGATAGAGTGATAGGGAGTGATCGGCTGGTGACAACTGCTGATAAGAATGATCTGCCGTACATGCAGGCTTTTATCAATGTAAGTTATCTTATCACCTTATCAATCCAATGATATCTTCAGGAATCTCAACGTTGTGCAAATATAGTTCCAATAAACTTCTTCCACATGACCACCCGAGACACGGAAATCGGAGAATTCAAAATTCCCGCTGGCACTGGAGTCATTCCCCAGATTGCTACAGTACTCCTCGACGAAACCGCATTTCCGGAGCCGTACAAGTTCAATCCAGATCGATTCATTGAAAATGGAAAGTTGAAAAAAGTGGAGGAACTGGTGCCATTTTCCATTGGAAAGAGGCAATGTCTCGGCGAGGGACTGGCTAGGATGGAGTTGTTCCTGTTCATCGCAAACTTCTTCAATCGGTACCATCTGAAGGCAGGGAAGGATGGGATGCCCTGTATCGATAAGACAAAAGAGTTCAAAGTGACACCAAGGAGTTTCAATGGGATTTTGATAAGAAGGTATTGATAACAAGCTGATCTCTGATGTATTTATTATTCAAAAAGTGAAAGTGGATCAGAATCAAATCCAATTCTATGAATAAAGCAGTTTTCTGATCAATCTTTGCCTCTTTTCCTTATCACTCCCGTCCACGAACACTATTTGCGCCCGCGACCAACCCAGACACTATTGCACAACATTGCGGGCGAGAGATAAGAGATTTATGACGAGAAGATGAAAAAGTCGCAAACTTCACAAACATTATCCACTATAAATAGGAAACCAGTCACTCCAGAAGACATGGCTCTTCTGAAACTTCCAGAAGATGTTAGCTATTCTCATATTCACTACAATTTTTTCATATTTCTTCTATGAGTTGTACTGGAAGCGTCGTAACCTGCCACCGGGGCCCACTCCGGTTCCACTTTTCGGGAATATACTGTCAATGACAAAACCGAAACCTGGATACGAATGTTTTAGAGAGTGGACCAAGAAGTTTGGAGATGTCTATACGTTTTGGCTTGGTAAGTGATAATGATAGCTCTTGATTAACTAACTGATAATTTTTACAGGATCCCAGCCATTTGTGATCATTGGATCTTACGAGCAGATCAAGAAGACGTTCATTCTCGACGGAGACACTTATGTTGACAAGAAGCCGCAAAAGTTCCAGCAAATCTTTCGTGGAGGTGACTTTGGAGTTGTGGAGACTAATGGAAAGGTCTGGAGGGAACACAGAAGGTTCGCACTGCATCAGCTGAGAGATCTCGGAATTGGGAAGGATCTAATGCAGCAGAAGATCTTGATTGAAGTGGAGGAGATGTTCAAGCAGTATGATGAAAAGTTGGGGGAGGAACAGAATATCCCGAAGGTGATGGACATGGGGGTTGGCAACATGATGAATCAGATAGTGTTTGGCTATCGGTTCGATGAGGAGAAGATCGGGGAGTTCAGGAAGTTGAGGGATTTGATGGAGTTCCAAGAGGCAGAGTTTGGCAAGTTCAAGACACAGCTGCAGGTTTTCATTCCGATTATGGGGAAGATCCTTCCAGGACCTAACATTGAGAGCTTGTAAGTAACCTCTTGATAAGGCTTATCATTATCACTTTATCATTTCCAGACTCGAAACCTTCCGCATCGCCTTCTACACCTTCTTCGCCAATCAAGTCGAGGAGCACCGTGCCACGATAAACTGGGATTCTGAAGAATCAGAAGACTACGCTGAAGCTTACCTCAAGGAGCAGAGAAAACGGGAACAAGAGGGAGATTTTGAGAGTTTTAGCAACAAGCAGCTTGCAAATATGTGTGTGGATTTGTGGTTTGCCGGGCTCTCATCCACCACTACTACGCTGTCCTGGGCTATTGCCTTCGCTTTGAATGATTCGGAAGCTCAGGGAAAGCTTCAAGAGGAGTTGGATAGAGTGATAGGGAGTGATAGACTGGTGACAACTGCTGATAAGAATGATCTACCGTATGTGCAGGCGTATATCAATGTAAGGTGTCTTATCACTTATCAATCCAATGATATCTTCAGGAAACATTGCGTTGCGCCAATATCATCCCACTCAACGTGTTCCACATGACCACTCGGGACACTGTTATCAACAACTTCCCAATCAAAAAAGGCACCGGAGTCATTGCGCAACTCAGTACAGTACTCCTAGACGAAACTGTCTTCCCGGACCCCTACAAGTTCAATCCAGACCGATTCATTGAAAATGGAAAGTTGAAAAAAGTGGAGGAGCTGGTGCCATTTTCCATTGGAAAGAGGCAATGTCTCGGCGAGGGACTGGCTAGGATGGAGTTGTTCCTGTTCATTGCAAACTTCTTCAATCGGTACCATCTGAAGCCAGGGAAGGATGGGATTCCATCAATTGATAAGAGCCTGGAGGCCAAAGTGACACCGAGGAGGTTCAATGGGGTGTTGACGAAGAGGCATTAGGAGTGACTTATTTTATTTGTTATCAATAAACTTTTACCTTATCACCAACTTCTAGACCCTTCTAGAACCGCTCTCCTCTCCACTAGAGTGTTCCACCGACCAAACAAGACAATTTCTTTTTTCCGCAGAGATCAAACACTTCGCCTCGTCACATCTCTCCATCTCTAGACCCTCTCCCCAACACATGATTCATTCCGTGGGCATAAACCTCAACTAGCATAAACTATGATTTCTAACTACAAATAGACGCTGGCGTCTTCAAAGTTTTCACTTTTCAGCCTTGTTTTCCCTTGTTTTTGATTGTTTTTTGAAGAATTTCTTCCAATTTCAGTGGCAAATGCTTCTCCTTCTCTTCTCAACCGCCCTTTTCGCATTTCTCTTCCACCAACTCTATTGGAAACGTCGAAACTTGCCACCGGGACCCATTCCTCTTCCATTTTTGGGCAATATCATATCAATGACCCGTCCGCATCCGGGTTATGAGTGTTTCCGGAGGTGGACCAAGAAGTATGGAGATGTCTACACTTTTTGGATGGGTTAGTGTTAATGATAACTTTATTCTGCTTGATTAACTGATAACTTTTCAGGATCGGAGCCTTATGTGATGATGGGATCTTGGGATCGAATTAAGGAAACGTTCATTCGGGATGGTGACACTTATGTTGATAAGAAGTGCCAGAAGTTCCAGCAAGAGTTCCGAGGAGGCAACTATGGAGTCATTGAGACTAATGGAGCGGTTTGGAGGGATCACAGACGATTTGCACTTCATCAGCTGAGAGATTTGGGATTCGGAAAGGATCTGATGCAGCAGAAGATACTGATTGAAGTGGAGGAGATGTTCAAGAAGTATGATGAGAAGTTGGGCGAGGAGCAGGATGTTCCGAAGGTTATGGACAATGGGGTGGCGAATGTGATCAATCAGATTGTGTTTGGCTATCGGTTTGATGAGGAAAGGCAGCAGGAATTTAAGAAATTGAAGGATTTGATGGACTTCCAAGAGAGGGAATTCAGCAACTTCAAGACTATCATCCAGGCTTTTGTTCCAGCGGTAGGGAAGTTGCTTCCAGGACCTGGCATTGAGAAGCTGTGAGTTTCAAAGAGCTCTAGATCCCAATCTCATGTATGTTTTCAGATTAGACAGCTTCCGATCCGACTTCTACTCCTTCTTCAACTCTCGAATCGACGAGCACCGTGCCACAATAAACTGGGATTCTGAGGAATCAGAAGACTACGCTGAAGCTTACCTCAAGGAGCAGAGAAAACGGGAACAAGAGGGAGATTTCGAGAGTTTCAACAACAATCAGCTGTCGAATATGTGCCTGGATCTGTGGTTTGCGGGTCTCGCCACGACAACTACTACATTGTCGTGGAGCCTGGCGTATCTGATGAACAGCCCGGGGGTTCAGGAGAAGATGCATGAGGAGTTGGATAGAGTGATAGGGAGTGATCGGTTGGTGACAACTGCTGATAAGAATGATCTTCCGTACATGCAGGCGTTTATCAATGTGAGTTCCCTTATCACCTTATCAATCCAATGATATCTTCAGGAATCCCAACGTTGTGCCAATATAGTCCCAATCAACCTATTCCACATGACCACCCGAGACACTGAAGTCGCCGGATTCAAAATTCCCGCCGGCACCGGAGCAATTGCTCAGATCTCTACAGTAATGCTGGATGAGAAGGTGTTTCCGGAGCCGTACAAGTTCAATCCGAATCGGTTTATCGAGAATGGAAAGTTGAAAAAAGTGGAGGAGCTGGTGCCATTTTCCATTGGAAAGAGGCAATGTCTCGGCGAGGGACTGGCTAGGATGGAGTTGTTCCTCTTCATTGCAAACTTCTTCAATCGATATGTGGTCAGTGATTAGCTCCAAAATCAGCAAACTGAGAGTACTTTTTCAGTTATCAGCTTCATCAAAAGGACTGCCTGTTATCGATAAGACCAAAGATTTCGGAGTGACACCGAGGAAGTTCACAGGGGTTTTGAGGAGGCGGCATTTGTAAAAAATGACTGTACTATTTATAATTTTGTGTACATTTGTAATAAAACCGACCTAATAAATATCACAAAACATATCCGGTTCCGAGAACTTCACATTGAAAATATCAAAAGTCTTTGCCAACTGCATCTTCTCCCGCTTCTTCCAAATGAACTCTCTCATCATATTGTTCACCTTCATCATCTTCCCCAGCCGATCCGAGTATCGTGGCATGTCCACCACTTGAATATAGTAGTTGTGCAGTTCATTTGATAAGATATCAATCAAATCATCAGAGATTCGCTGGAATTCTTCTCCAAGTTGTGCTCCAGCGTATTGAAATGAGAGTTGAGCCAACATGAAAGTGAGCTCGACTTCTGAAGGATCCAACTCCATTATCGGGTTGATAATCTCAAAGATTGACCAATCACCAACTCCTTCAATGTAACTGAAAAGTCAATTCTTATTGTCAAACGACACTCCAAAATCCCGACTTACTATGCAACCTGTTCCACTGAAAACTGGGTCAACCAACTGATGTCCAATTCCATTTCTTTCAAATTCACCACCACATCACTCCCAATCACTATCGCATTCTCGAGAATTCGTTTTCGGATCCAACAGGATCTTCCGATCTTCTCCAGTCGATTCCAGATGTGCCACATGGATTTCAAGAACTTTAGCTGAAACTGGAAGATTGATTTCCTTTTCTGATTTATCATTATCACCTTAACATCCTTATCTAGGTCCTGAAACTCATCAAAATGAGTCAACCACCGGGTCACCGCAAGAAAGTCGTGTTCCCAGAAGCTCATCGTCTCCAGAAGGCCAATCTTCTTCACCGAAGTCAGCTCACTCTCATCTGCCAGTCTATCCAGATTCAATGCGAACGCCATGATCTGCAGACGATTCCTTCCGTTTCCCCATTGAACCTTCGGCTTTTCCAGCATCCTTGAAGCTCTCTCCACAAGATCCGACACATTGATCAAGTTTGGGGTTGTTTGACTGGAAGAAGCGGTTTCTGGATCACAGAAGATTATGAAATTGGGTCGACCGAGGAAGTTGGCAAGCGATGGGATGATCTTTCGCGAGGTGGAGATCGGGTCACGGTGGTATTGGAAATCTGAAACATTTTGAAGGTTAAGGTTGAAAATAGGGGTGGGATACTCACTTTGAATGTCCATTCCAATGTCTTGACACCTTTTTAGACGGCATTTCTTACAGCAGGATCTGAAAAAGAAGGGAGTGGAAGTGAAATGTGTCAATGCACTAGAAAAGCGTCAAGGATCCAGAAATGCGCCAAGAGATTCAGAGAAGCGCCAGGCGTCTGGAGATGCGTCAAAGATCAGGAATGACGCCAAGGGATCCAGAGAAGCGCCAGGGATCCACAAGTGTGGTAATGATCCAGAAAAGCGTCAAAAGATCAAGCTTGCGTCAAGAACTTTCAAAAGCGCCAGTGATCCGGAAAAACGCCAGTGATTCAGAAAAACGCCTAAAAATCAGAAAAGCGCCAAGGAATCTGAAAACGCGCCAGGGATCTAGAAAAGCGTCAAGGGATCAAGCTTGCGTCAAGAACTTCCGAAACCACCAGTGATCCGGAAAAGCGCCAGGAATCTAGAATAGCGCCAAGGATCCAGAAAAGCGTCAATGATCTCAGAATACGCCAAGGTTCCGGGAAAGCGCTAGACATCCGGAAAAGCGTCAGGTACCCAGTTATGCGCCAGGGATCCCACAAAGCGCCTGGACCCCAAAAAATGACTCAACTCACCTCCCATTCTGTACAATTTCGCAATTCCCAAACCCTTTCCGGCACTTTACCACAAAATTCGCTCCAGCTGCGACTCTTCTAAAACCGAGCTCTTATCAATTGAAAGATTATTCAATTTACCTAAAAAACGCGGCACAAGCCCTACAAGTAACGGCTCCAAAGTGTATTCCATGCGATTTCTGACCGCAAACTTGACAACTAGGGACTCTTTCAAGTTGGGAGGATTCAGAATCCGATGAGGTAGAGCTTGGGGAGGACATTTATCAAGTTTTGAATAAAAATGACGAAGTGTAGGGTAAACTGTGAGAAATAGTAACATTGCGCCGGGGAAATCACAAAACGAGAGTATGGAGACGCAGACAGTCGAAGAGATAGAAAAGTTAGAGATTACGCGGCGGGGAGAGACGCAGAGAAAGTGTGTTTTATGTTGAGTTGAAGGGCACGGAAAGCAGGTGAGAGAGACCAAGGGAACAAAAAAAAAGGATTAGACTTTATTGAAAAAGTGAATTAGAAACCAGTATCGTAGAACATTTCGTGATGGGAGATTTCAATGGTGAGCATGTCGAACGTCTTTGAAATGTCGATTTTTGAGCGGTTTTCCCAGATGTTTTTCTGGAAAATGAGGGGATTAGGAGGTTCAGAATGGCATAGTTAGGGGTTCAGAAGCTCAGAATTCAAGGACTTCGGAATCCCAGAATCTTGAAGAATTCCAGAATCCTCCGGCTCAAGAATCTTTGGACTTCTGAATCTTCCTTGATCCTTTTGCTTCAGAATCCTTGAACTTCAGATTCCCAGAATCTCAGAATCTCGTAATCCTTTGGTTCCAGAATCCCTTGAGCTCCCAGGATCCCCAGAATCTCATAATTCTCTGGCTTCAAAATCCTTGGACTCCAGAATCCTCAGAATCCCAAAATTTTCAGAATCTAAGAGTTTCCAGGCTTTCAGGCTCATTGCAGCTTCTGGCCCAAGCTCCCTATCAGATTTTATCACTCACCTGAATTGCCCCATTGACCTTCATCAGCTTCGCCAACCTCCCCGAATACCTTATCTCCTTCTTATCATTTACATAGTAATCATGCAAATTCGAAGCCAACACCTCCTGAAACCGCTCGCAAATCTCCTGAATCTCCCCTCCAAATCGTTTTGCAGCATAGTGGAAACACAGTTGAGCGAGCATATAGGCGATTTCAGTGTCCGATGGCCCCAGCTCCACTAGCGGATCGATATCACTGATAAGCTCCCGGGCTCTAACTCCATCGATAAAGGTGAGCACTTGTTCGGGTTGATAGTTGGTCATCCACCCGACATCAACCTCCTGGGTGTCCATATCAATCAATACTCCATTGCTCAAAGTCAACAGATTCTTCGTGGGGCACAGATCCCTTCGACGGTTGATTGCAGTTGACATCAGCTTATCTAATCGTCCCCAGACATGCCACGTGGCAAGCAGCAATTGCATCTGAACACATAGTTATCACTATCTTATCTTATCACTAACCTTCACATCATGCTCTAGATCTTGAAAATCATCGAAATAGGTCAACCACTTGGCCACGGTCAGAAAATAGAATTCCCAAATCTTCATGACATCTTCCTTTGAAGAATGCGGGAACGTCTTCATTTCCGTTGAGGTGTTCTCCAAAAAACTGAATCCGATTGCCAGTTTCTGCAGTTGATCCTTGGCTACCAATGGCCTTTCCGGGCCTGTTCTTAGAATTTCCGAGGCTTTATCTACGAGGTATGTGACGTCGATGAAGGTTTTTGGGTAGGAGATTTGAGCAGAGGTGCCAGGAGTGCAGAAGAGAACGTATTCGGGACGGCCGACGAACATTTCAAAGGTTTGGGGCAGTTTGGGCCGGCGGATGGCAAGGGTGTCACGGTCGTATTGGAATTCTGGAAGAAGGGGGTGGATTCAGATGTAGAGGTTCAGGTTGGCACCAGAAGCCAGGATTCAGAAGCCAAGATTCAGAAGTCAGAATTCAAAATCCACGATTCAGAAGTCAGCTTTCAGAGGCCAAGATTCAGAATCCCCAAACTCACTTTCCGGATTCATTCCCACATCAAAACACCTTCTCAACCGACACGGCTTACAGTAGTACTTGCCAGCTCCATCTTCACATTTCCGACTCTGACACGTCATTGTGCTCCATTTTGAAGCGGCGGCTCGTCTGGAATTGCATCATTTTCAACACAAATCTCTAGAAAAACCAACCTGAAAAAGGCAGAACAAGCCCGACAAGTGAGCACTCCAAAGTGGAAACCTTGACTTTCCAGACCGCAAACTTCACAATTTCGGGCTTCTTGGGGCATTTTTTCTGAAAAAATTAGTGGAAATCATGGATTTCCAAGTTATTCAGGTTACTTTTCAACACGAGACCTTGAAATTCATTCAAAAAAAGTTCAAAATGAGCTTTTGGAACCCAGAGGAACATCAAAAATACAAAAAGGGCTTGGAACAAAAAAGAAAGAAAAAGTGAGAGACCAGAACGTGCAGGGTGTAAACAAGAAGAGAGATAACGAGACGCAGACAGCCAAAGATAAATGAGAAATGTGTGACTTGATCGGAAATTTGATCAAAAACTTGTGTCGATGAACATTTCAGGGTGGGAGAATTCGGCGGTGAAGATTCGGAACGTCTTGGCGATCTCGGTGCGGGAGCGGTGGTCACGGATGCTTTTCTGGAATGGGGAAGTGGAAATTGAGGGGTTTGGTGTCAGGTTTCATGCCATTCCGGGCTGTTTTTGACTACTCTTGGTGAATTCCAGTGAATTTTCAACAATTTTCAGTCATTTCTTACCTACAGTAACCCTTCAAGTGGATTTCCGGATGAGAGAAATCCACCGAAAAGATGTCAAAAGTGCGGGCAAGATCGGCTTGAGGGAGATTGTTCAAATTGTGGCTTAGCTGGGTTTGGAGCTGAATTGAAGCTATTTTTGTTATTTTTCCATGAAAAATTGATGATTTCTGGTCACATTTGCCTGTTTCCCACCGATTTTTGATCATTTTTCATCAAATCTGATTGTTTTTGGCAAATCTTGATCATTTCCAGCCTCACCTGAACCGCATTATTGATCTTCATCATCCTGGCCAATCTCTCCGAATACCTCGTCACTCCCCGATCATCCACATAATAACTATGTAAATCATCAGCCAGAATCTCTTGAAACCGCTCACAAATCTTCAGAATCTCCCCTTGATACCGTTTTCCAGCGTATTCAAACGACAGTTGACCCAACATGTAGGTCAGCTCGATTTCCGAAGGGTCAAGGTCTATGAGCTGATCGATATCATCCATGAGGACCCAGTTACGGAAGCCATCGAGAAAACTGAATATTGAGTTGAAAAAGAGCTTTTGGTTCCTGAATCTCACTACAAAACCCGCTCCAATGGGTATTCACAAGTCCAAGAAATGTCCAGCTCCAGTGAATCCACGTCATACCACAGCCCATAACACTCCACCATCATCGTCTTCTTCTCCAAAAGTCCACGTCTTCTAGCCAACGCTGCAATTGCCAACTTGGTCATTCTAGCGTAGATAGGCCAAATAGCCATCAGAATCTTCATCTTGACAGTGGCCTCTTGTTCCTGGAACTCGGGGAAATTGGAGAGCCACGTGGCAGTTGACAGAACATAATTCTCCCAGGAAGCAAAGTTTTGGGTTATGGAGATAGAAGTTATCATTCTCTTCAGCAGCTTTTCATAGATTTTCAATGAGCCGGCTAGCTTCCGCAGTGGTCCCTGAGACGGGGTACACGTCTGGGATTCCAGGATCCGTGAGGCTTTATCGATAAGAGTGGTCAAGTTGATAAAAGATATCGATAAGGAGCTTGGATTGCAGAAGTGAAGAAGTTGAGGTCGACCAGTGAGAATTTCAAAACTTGGAGGTAAGGATTCAGATGACGTAGAGTTAGGTCCCCGGGAATGTTGGAATTCTGAAACGCTAGTGATAAAGTGATAAGAACCCCCAAAATCGCAAACTCTTATCATCCATCCCAGCTTCCAGACACTTTCTCAATCGACACGGCTTACATAATACCCCATCTTCTCCACATCTGAACCTATTACAAGGTCTTCGACCTAGATCTTCTTTTCCAGCATTCCTCCTGATAATAATCATTAATCACTGATAAGCATTCCTTATCACTCACCGAAAAAACGCGGCACACGCTCGACAACTCGCCACTCCAAAATGGACCCCGTGAGCTGGTCGGCAGCAAATTTCACAAAAGGGTGAACAGAATTCAGGCATTTTTATTGAGAAGAGGAAGAAAAATGGGTGGGGAAAAGTACAGTGAGAGACGCAGATGATAAGAGGAAAATACTAAACTGATAAGATTAAAAACCGGTATCGAAAAAAATCTCTGGGTGCGAGAACTGGGCAGTGAAAATGTTGAGGGTCTTGGCGATTTCGGTTTTCGGGCGGCGGTTCCAGACGCTTTTCTGGAAGACAAATATGGTAAAATGGCCTAATCTATGTCATTTTTAGACCTAATTATACCTATTTTCTCCTAGGATGCTTTTCTGGAAGGAAAAAATAGAACTTGAGGGCTTTCTCACGCGATTTTGACATGTTCTTGACGATTTTCAGTCAATTTTCATCTACAGTAACCCGGATTTCATCATTTTTGCTCAAATCTGACAGTTTTTGACCTAATTTAGATCATTCCTAGTCAATTTCCGCCACAAGAGCTGATTCAAAGCAATAATTGTATTTTTAGTGGAAACTTGGTCATTTTTGGTCAAATTTGACTATTTTCATCCGTTTTCGACCAGTTTTTTGTGAATTTTCCTCATTTTTCACTCATTTCTGGTCGTTTCAGCTCAAAGTTTGCTTTTTTCAGTCTCACCTGAACCGCATTGTTAATCTTCATCATACTGGCCAGCCTCCTCGAATAGTTGCCCATCCTCCTCTCATTCACATAATAACTATGCAGGTCATCAGCCAGAATCTCTTGAAATCGCTCACAAATCTTCAGAATCTCCCCTTGATACCGTTTTCCGGCGTATTCGAACGACATCTGAGCTAGCATCCAGTTGAGCTCGATTTCAGAAGGATCAAGTTCAATGAATTGGTCGACAGTGTCCATGAGGTCCCAGCGACGGAAGCCGTCGATGAAGCTGGAAGGGATTGATAAGAAACTGATAAGGCTGAGCTCCCTTACAACTCAACTTCCTCCAAAGTATACTGACTGGTCCATGACATATCCAACTGCAAAGTGTCTACATCCAGAAACAGTCCATTGCTCTGAGCGATCATTGACTTTGTCGCCAGCAGTCCACGTCTTCTAGCCAACGCAGTCACCGCCAACTTGTCCATTCTACCCCACATATGCCAGATAGCAACCAGGATCTTCATCTTGACAGTGGCCCCTAGCTCCTGGAACTCGGGAAAGTTGGTAAGCCACGTGGCAGTGGTG
Organism: Caenorhabditis becei; assembly: GCA_900536315.3. Lineage (NCBI taxonomy): Eukaryota > Metazoa > Nematoda > Chromadorea > Rhabditida > Rhabditidae > Caenorhabditis > Caenorhabditis becei. The sequence goes on from LR539392.1 coordinate 246,513, forward strand.
AGAAAGTAGTATTCCCAACAGTCGGAGCAATCACCGGCGGAGAACGTTGAGTTGGTCTGGAAATCGGAATTCAGAATTCAGAATGATCTTCAGAATTCTAGGGTCCCATACCGCCATATTCTTCGGCAACTTTTCATAAATATTATGAAAATTGGCTAGCCGTTGAAGTGGTCCCTTATCAGAATGCGGTGTCCATTGGGGTCCGGCCTTCAGAATCCGGGTTCCCTTATCGATAAGCCAGCTCAGATCGATAAAGGATTTGGATATCGATGGTGATTCTGGATCACAGAAATGAACGAATTGGGGCCGGCCGATGAAGGTGTCGAAGCTTCTGGGGAGAGTGTTGGTAGTGGAGAAGGTGGGGTCACGGTCGAATTGGAATTCTGAAATCGAAGACTTGTTATCAGCTTATCAATGATATCGACTTACTATTGGCATCCATCCCAGCTTCATAACACTTTCTCAATCGACATGGCTTGCAGAAAAAGTATTTTTCCACGCCACACTGACTATTCGCACAGCCTTTCTGATCCAATTCAGAACCCGCACGTCTTCTGAATAAACAGTTATCACTGATAACCAGTCCCTTATCATTATCACTCACCGAAAAAACGCGGCACACGCTCGACAACTCGCCACTCCAAAATGCACTCCTTGAGCTCTTTTCCGGCAGATTTTACAGAAAACTTGAGGGTTTTTACAGATTTCTAGCATAATTTATTGAATGTACAATTTGAAGGCAATGTTTCCAATAGACGAAGAAAAGTTTCCACTATTTACACAGAGATTTAGACGAGAAGAGGGGGCGAGAGATGAGACGCAGACGGTCAGAGATTGCATAACATTGGGTCGGCGGGTGTACTTTTTGATTTGGTCTTTGATCAGAACATGGAATACTTCAGAAAGATTCAGAAGGCTTCAGAATCCCGTATCCAAGAAGATTTCTGGATGGGAGAAATCCACCGAGAAGATGTCAAAGGTGCGGGCAAGATCGGCTCGGGGGCGGATTTCACGGATGAATTTCTGGAAGGTCCTCTGGTTTATAGAGTGGTTTGGGAGCTTCTAGAGCTGATTTTGAGCTATTTTCAGTGTTTTTTTAATGAAAAATTGGTCATTCAGAATAGAATCCCCGGAAATTGGATGCCAGAAGATTGATTCTGATCATGGCCATTTTGATTGAATTGATCGGTTTTGAGTGATAAGGTGATAAAAATTATCAGGTAAGGGTGGCAATCGATAGGGAAAGAATTGAGGATTACTTTTGTAGTTCACCACTTTTTGTTATCTCATATCAGAAAAAAGTTATCAGTGTTTGAAAAGTTGAAATCCTATCATTCAAAGTTTTGGTCATAACTTTGCTCAAAATGAACCTTTTGGAGCCCTACAGTAACCCTAATTGTGAGAAATTTCCTTTTTCCATCAAATTTGGCCATTTTCATCTATTCTTGGCCAATTCCCACCGTTTTTTGACCGTTTTGTGAAATTTGGTTTTTTTTACCCATTTGGACGTTTTGAGTCAAAATTTGGCCATTTTCATCCATTTTCAGCTAATTTTCACTGATTTTCGATTATTTTTGGTGAAATTTTCTCATTTTTCACCCATTTTCACCTATTTTTCACAGATTTTGTCAAAATTCGCTCATTTTCAGCCTCACCTGTATCAAATTATTGATCTTCATCATCCTAGCCAACCTCTCCGAATACCTCGTCACTCCCCGCTCATTCACATAATAACTATGCAAATCATCAGCCAGAATCTCTTGAAATTGCTCACAAATCTTCAGAATCTCCCCTTGATACCGTTTTCCAGCGTATTCGAACGATAATTGAGCTATCATATAAGTGAGCTCCACATTCGTTGGCTCCAGCTCCATCAGATGATCAACTACTTCCCGGAACTCGAGGGATTTCACTCCGGTGAAGCTGGAATTCAACTTTTCAAAAAATTGGTTCATTAGAGCGCACTTACAACTCGACCTGTTCCTGCGGATACTTTGTCAGCCACGTGTGATCATACTCAAAGTTCTCTACATTAATCAAAGCGTTCCTTCCGACAATGATAAGATTCTTATCAGTGAACAGTTTTTGTTTTCGGAACACCGCTGTTAGAGCGTGTTTCTCCAATCGGCCCCAAGTGTGCCAGATGGATTTTACAAGTAGGAGCTGAACAGTGATGAATTTGAAGTGATAAGCCTTATCACTAACCTTAACACTAGGCTCTAGCTTCTGAAACTCATCAAAATAGGTCAACCACTTGGCGGTGTGATTTATATAGTACTCCCAACACTCTGCAGTATCCTCTTTTGACATTTTTTGAACGTACTGATAAGGAAATGATAAGGAATGATAAGAGATTGTACTTGACCTACTTTAACTTTCATTTGCCTACTAATCAAACTCATTCCATTCGCCAGCTTCAACAACTGATTCTTCCCAAAAACCGGAGCTTCCGGCCCATTTTCCAGTATCCTCGAGGCATTATCAACCAGATATTGCACATTGATAAAAGTCCTCTTATCATTGATAACACTCGGATCCGCAAAAATCACCATTTCCGGCTTGCCAGTGTATATCTCCATCGAGTGCGGCACGGCGCGTTTGAGAATGTCCCGGTTGAATTGGAAATCTGCAACTGATCATTATCACTGATAAGGGTTACGGTAGCTTACTATCAGTGCTCATTCCCTGTTCATAGCATCTTTTGAGCCGGCAAGGTTTACAGGGGACTCTGGAATTGATGAAAAATTGAAGAAATGGAGAAAACCATTACATTTTCCTCTCACAATTCCTTGTCCAACACTTGGAAGTGGCCCATTTGGCGTTAGCGGCTCTTCTGAAAAAAAAGAATAAAAATCAATAATCTCTTATCACTGATAAGGTCCAACCTGAAAAACGCGGCACACGCTCGACAACTAACAATCCCAAAATGGTTCCCGTTTGATGGTTGACCGCAGATTTTACAGAATTTTTGGGAAATCGCTAGTTCTAGACATTCAGACATTGTGAACCTGGAAAAATGGAGAAATTGGCTAAAACAGATGAGAAATGTGTGTCAGACAAGAAGTGAAAAAGTTAGAGTCAATGTAAACGGAGACGCAGAGAAATAGACGAACATTGATTGGTTGGAGTGAGTGGGAAATGGGAAATGGAGTTTGTAATGACCTCAATTCGACATTAATCTGGCAGGAAATTCGGGGAAAACATGTTTTCAGAGGGAAAATGGCAATGTGGGGGACTGTAAGATCACAATGGGTTACTAGGATGACTGCCTCAAGGTCACTGATAAGATTAGACTGATAGCGATATGATTAGCAAGTGTTTGCAGATCACAGTATCCTTGACGCATTATCAACCAGATGCTGCACATTGATAAAAGTCCTCTTATCACTGATAACATTCGGATCCGCAAATATCACCATTTCCGGCTTGCCAGTGAACTGGAAATCTGCTAGCTGATCACTATCACTGATAAGGGCTATGGAGCTTAGATACTCTGGAACCAAGTTACTTCATTTTTGACTGAAAAACCAGCTGGTCAGCCAATTCCAATTAGATTATCTACTTTCAGCATTTCTTTTCCGCCAAAGATCCCTCTCTCTTCCCCGGTACATGCTGAACTTTTTACCGAAGGAATTTGAATGCTTGCTCCCTTATCAGTGTTTGTGATGTGATCAAATGTGGGTGCATCAGGAGCCAGAAGTTGCATCAGAATTTGAGAGACAAAAGGAGAAATCTGGTGACCAGAAGCTTTGGGGTAGATGAGCCTTGTGTGGATTTACGGCCCCTTCAACTTTTTATTTTTTCCCCAAACTACATTATGTTTCCCACATCACACAAGGTACATAGAACACATCGTTCCTGATATCACTGATAACCTGGAAATGTGCGTGACAAACACATGGCGCACACATTTAAAGCGAGCAGGAGCCCACTGATAAGCGACAGTTTGCTCTGAGATCATGCGGACTGTGTTTCTTGTTCTCGGCTTATCAGTGTCCCTGATCAGTTATGCCGATGGTAAGAGTGATCCGGAACTTCATATGACTACGGTAAGTGGTCCATGGACTGCTTCTAGAGCCCCTAAGAGTTTCAGCCCCAAATAATCGAGCGATGGGGCTATCAAGCAATGATCTACTCGGTGACCACTGACGATGGCTACATTCTGGAGCTCCACAGAATTCCAAATGGGAAGAACAATGTGACATGGCCGAATGGGAAGAAGCCGGTGATATTCATGCAGCACGGGTTGTTGTGTGCTTCTAGTGATTGGACAATGAACTTGCCGGAGCAGACTGCTGGTAGGTGGATTCTGGAGCCTAGGGATTCTGAAGACCAAGGATTCTGGAGCTCAGGGTTTCAGAAGCATAAGGGCTCTGGAGCCTAATGATTCTGGAGCCCTAGGGTTCTGGAGCCCAAAGATTCTGAAGTTCATAGATTCTGAAGCCTATCGTTCAATTTCAGCTTTCCTATTCGCTGACGCTGGCTTTGACGTGTGGCTTGGCAACATGCGTGGCAACACGTACAGTATGAAGCACAAGGACCTTAAACCTTCTCACTCTGCTTTCTGGGAGTGGAGTTGGGATGAAATGGCCACTTATGACCTCCCCGCAATGATAAATCACGTGCTGGAAGTCACTGGACAGGAGAACATCTACTATATGGGTCACTCGCAGGGCACACTCACAATGTTCAGTCACTTGTCCAAGGATGATGGGAGCTTTGCGAAGAAGATCAAAAAGTTTTTCGCGTTGGCACCAGTTGGATCGGTGAAGAATATCAAGGGATTCTTGTCGTTCTTTGCGCACTACTTTTCACTGGAGTTTGATGTGAGTTGGGGGGTTTTAGGGATTCTAGAGATTAAGGATCATGGAGCTGAAGGATTCTGAAGGCAAAGGAATCTGCAGTCTTAGAATTCTGGAGTCTTGGGATTCTAGAACCATGAGATTCTGGAACTCAAGGATTCTAGAGCCCAAGGGTTCTGAAACCCAAGGATTCTGGAGCTCAAGGGTTCTGGAGCCCAAAGTATTCTGAAGCCTTAGAATTGTAACGGCCAAAGATTCTGAAGCTCTAGGCTTCTGAAGCCTAAAGATTCTGGAGTCTGGGGATTCTGACACTCTAAGATTCTGAATCCTTACAGGGCTGGTTCGACATCTTTGGTGCTGGCGAGTTCCTTCCCAACAACTGGGCCATTAAACTAGCCGCCAAGGACATTTGCGGTGGCCTCAAAATCGAATCGGACCTCTGTGACAACGTCTGCTTCCTGATCGCCGGCCCTGAATCCGATCAATGGAACTCCACCCGTGTCCCAGTTTACGCTTCCCATGACCCAGCAGGAACAGCTACTCAGAACATTGTCCATTGGATTCAGATGGTCAGACACGGAGCCGTTCCAGCCTATGATTGGGGAGCAAAGGAGAACAAGAAAAAGTACGGACAAGCCAATCCCCCGGAGTACGACTTCACCGCCGTCAAAGGAACCGACATCTACTTGTACTGGAGTGACGCTGATTGGCTGGCTGATAAGACTGATATCACTGATTACCTGCTGACCCGACTGAACCCGGCTATCATCAAACAGAACAACTACTTTACTGATTACAATCACTTTGACTTTGTGTTTGGGTTGCGAGCAGCTCAAGATATTTATCACCCTATCATTGATATCTGTACCAAGGATTATACAGGCAAATGAATGTTATCAGTAGAATCCCGAATCTTCGAACATTTCCGGATGAGAGTATTCGATTTTGAGCACGTTGAACACACGGCCAAGCTCCATTTTTGAACGGGATTCCCAGATGGTCTTCTGGAATGGGTCAAAACTAGATCAAGTTACAAGAAAAGCAGGCTCACCTGAATAGAATTGTTGACCTTCATCATCTTGGCCATCCTGCCAAAGTACCTGCCCATTCCCATGTCATTCACGTAGTAATCGTGCATATCATTCGCCAGAATCTCTTGAAACTGCTCCGTGACCTTCAGAAGATCGCCTTGATACCGTTTCCCGGCGTATTCAAAGCACAACTGCGCGAACATGTACGTGAACTCCACATCCGATGGGTTCAGATCCATCAGCGCTTGAATCGGGTCGTAGAATTGATCAGGTTCCAGAAAACTCGCCACCTTATCAGTTGGGTAATCACTCATCCAACTGTAGTCCTTATCAAGATTTTGGCGGTCTAGGATTACGTTTTTGTAGATGAACTCGGAGTTTCGAGCTGATAAGTTGATACGGCGGTAGGCAGAGGTGGCAACAACTTTGTGAAGCTTTCCCCAGATATGCCAGATTGATTGGAGAAGTGTTAACTAAACGATCAACTGTGATGTGTTATCAGTGATAAGAGATCACCTGAAGATGTCGATTGAGCTTGTGGAACTTATCAAAATGCATCATCCACTTTGTGACACTGATAAAATAGAACTCCCACAAGCCCATCAGCTCTAACTGCCCGATCTTCTCGCTTTTCTGTAGATCCAAAGGGTCCAATTGAATCAACTTAAACCCCAGTGTTAACTTCTTCAACTGATTATCAGCTTGATAAAGAACAGAAGGCCCCAGGTCCAGAAGACGTGTGGCTTCTTCTAGAAGGTATCTGACGTCGATTTGAGTCTTGGAGGAGCACGGGGAATCTGATCGGGAACCACAGAAGAGCAGGAATTCCGGGCGGCCGACATAGGATTCAAGGGATTGAGGGAGGATTTGGAATTGGCCGGGACACAGGAATCCGGTGGATCGGAATTCTGAATTATGCAAAATGAGAATCAGATCGTTTTAGGGCCCTACTAGTAGTATCCATTCCCATTTCCCTGCACTTTTTCAGCCGACACGGCTTGCAAATAGCCGATTTCAACCCGCAAAACGGTTTCTTGCACGACATTTTGCTCCATTTCGAGTTGGCTGCTCTTCTAGAAATAATCAATAAGTTATCAGTGATAAGGAAACAAACCGAAAGAATGCAGCACACGCCCGACAACTGACAACTCCAAAATGTCGACCGTGAGCTGGATCTCCGCAAATTTGACAGGGGGTATTCGAGAGGGAAAGCGTCATATTTTCTTTATCGAAAAGTGTTTGATCACAAGGTGAATGTTGAAATAGAGTAAAGAGACGCAGATAGTTTATTTACAAAGAGTTTAGTTTGTTATCAGTAGAATCCTGAGTCCTCGAACATTTCTGGATGCGAGAATTCGAGTTTGAGAACGTTGAACACACGGGCGACCTCGAATTTCGGACGGCTTTCAAAGATGTAGCGCTGGAAGAAAATTGGGTTGAAAGTGGGTCAAGAATAGGTCAAAGTTTGAGAGAACTAGGTCAAGTTTCAGGAATATCAGGTCAAACTTTGGCTCACCTGTATCACATTGTTAACTTTCATCATCTTGGCCATCCTCCCAAAGTACCTGACCCTTCCCATCTCATTCACGTAGTATTCGTGCATATCATTCGCCAGAATCTCTTGAAACTGCTCCGTGACCTTCAGAAGATCGCCTTGATACCGTTTCCCGGCGTATTCGAAGCACAACTGCGCGAACATGTACGTGAACTCCACGTCCGTTGGCTCCAAGGCCACCAGGGTTTGAATCGGATCCCACCGCACACAAACATAGGCTTCCAGGAACTTGGACACCTTATCAGTTGGGTAATCACTCATCCAACTGTAGTCTTTCTCTAGGTTGTCCAGGTCTAGTATCAAGTTCTTGTAGACATATTCGGAGTGTAGAGCTGCCAGGTTCATTTTCCGGTAGGCAGAAGTGGCAACAAGTTTGTGAAGCTTCCCCCAGACATGCCAGATTGTTTGGAGAAGTGTCATCTGGGAAATTATCTCTTGATATGTTATCAGTGATAAGAGCTCACTTGTAACTGTCGATTGAGCTTGTGGAACTCATCAAAATACAAAATCCACTTGGTCACTGTGAGGAAATAGTACTCCCACATGGCAATAATCTCCAGCTGACCGGTTTTTGGGCACCTTTGAAGATTCTGAGCATCCAATTGAATGTGCTTGAACCCCAAAGCCAACTTCTTCAACTGATTATCAGCTTGATAAGGCATTTCGGGACCTTGATTCAGAAGACGTGTGGCTTCATCCAGAAGGTATCTGACGTCAATTCGAACTTTCGAAGAGCTCGGGGAATCTGACGGGGAGCCGCAGAAGAGCAGGAATTCCGGGCGGCCAACGTAAGATTCAAGGGTTTGCGGGAGTTGGAACTCTCCGGGCACAGTGAAGCTGTCCGTGTATTGGAATTCTGAATCATCAAGGAGCTCCCGAATCCTAATAAGGATCAACTCACTAGTAGTATCCATGCCCTGATCCCGACACTTTTTCACTCGACACGGCTTACAGAGAGTTGAATCTTGGCCGCATGAGCCTTTCCAGCATGCCATTTTGCTCCATTTTGAGCCAGCGGCTCTTCTGGAAAAGCTCAAATTCTTATCACTGATAAGCCCAGAACCCACCGAAAAAACACAGCACACGCCCGGCAACTGATCACTCCAAAGTGGTTTCCGTGAGCTTTCTGGCCACAGATTTTACAGGAAAATGGAGATGTTGACGTGGAGACTTGGTTCATTCTGAAAAGGATGATGTTGACGATGTGAATGAGAAGACAGAAGAGAAAAAGAGAAAAAGAGCAGAGACGTAAAGAGCATTGTGGTCTAGGCAACCAAATGAAAACATAGGACTTCAAAGTATGCTCCTGAGAGCCCGATCATCGAAACAACTTTGAGCACACCAACAGAGCAACCAAGTGAGATCAACTTTTCATTTTGAATGCATGTACAATGGGAATTATCAGATCATATCAGAGATTGCCTTATCAGTAGAATCCCGAGTCTTCGAACATTTCCGGATGGGAGTACTCGATTTTAAGGACATTGAACACACGACCCAGATCCATTTTTGGACGAGATTCCCAGATGGATTTCTGGAAATGGAATGGGTGGGTCAAATTTCAGGTAAAGCAGGCTCACCTGAATAGAATTGTTGACCTTCATCAGCTTGGCCATCCGATGAAAGTACCTGACCCTTCCCATCTCATTCACGTAGTACTCGTGCATATCATTCGCCAGAATCTCTTGAAACTGCTCCGTGACTTTCAGAAGATCGCCTTGATACCGTTTCCCGGCGTATTCGAAGCACAACTGAGCGAACATGTACGTCAACTCCACATCCGTTGGGTTCAGATCCATCAGCGCTTGAATTGGGTCGTACTCATTGCAGTTGTGGGATTCAAGAAATCGCATAACTTCATCTGGTGGGTAGTCACTCATCCACCTCAAGTCCAAATCCATATTGTGCATGTCCATTTTCAAATTTTTCATGATATACTCTGATTTGTTGTGGTTCATGTTGATTCTCCGGTAAGTGGAGGTAGAGACAACTTTGTGAAGCTTACTCCAAACATGCCAGATCGTTTGGAGCAGGGTCATCTGAAGGAAAAGAGTTGTCAGTGTTATCAGTGATAAGGAATCACCTGAAGATGTCGATTAAGCTTCTGGAACTCATCAAAATACATAATCCACTTTGTCACAGTGATAAAATAGAACTCCCACATGTGCATTATCTCCATTTGCCCGGCTCTCTCACACTTTTGCAACTTCTCAGTGTCCAGTTGAATGTGCTTGAAGCCCAATGTCAACTTCTTCAACTGATTATCAGCTTGATAAGGAATCGGTGACCCCAAGTCCAGAAGACGTGTGGCTTCTTCTAGAAGGTACCTGACGTCGATTTGGGTCTTGGAGGATGGGGATTCTGGAGGTGAGCCGCAGAAGAGCAAGAATTCCGGGCGGCCAACATAGCACTCGACGGTTGGAGGGACAAGTTGGAATTGGCCAGCAGAGACGAAGACGTCACGGGCGTATTGGAATTCTGAATCATCATAGAGCTCCAGAATCCAGAAGGATCAACTCACTAGTAGTATCCATTCCCTGATCCCGACACTTTTTCACTCGACACGGCTTGCAAATAATTGAATCCTGACCACATGAGCCTTTCCGGCATGACATTTTGCTCCATTTTGAGTCAGCGGCTCTTCTGAAAAAGGCGCGATATCTTATCACTGATAAGCCCAGGACCCACCGAAAAAATGCGGCACACGCCCGGCAACTGATCACTCCAAAATGGTTTCCGTGAGCTTTCTGGCCACAGATTTTACAAGAAAATGGGGAGGTGGAGGTGGAGACTTGGTTCATTCTGAAAAGAAATAGGTTTCAGGGGATTAAAGGAAAAGGGCAGAAAAAGAGAGTATGAAATAGAAATGTATGTTGTTGACATTGCGAAATAAGCGCCAGGGCGAGAGACCCAGGTGGTGAGAGATAATGAGAGAGCGAGAGACGCAGAGAGATGACAAAGCAGGTTTTGGGAAGAGAGATCGAAATGTTTATTGAAAAAAGATCACAGTTCAATACATATCACTGATAAGCTATCACTAATGAAACCCAGAATCTAGGAACATTTCCGGATGGGAGAAATCAATTTTGAGGAGGTTGAACAAATGAGCCAACTCCATCCGGGCCCTCCCTTCCCGAATGTTCTGCTGTATTGCATTGTTGATTTTGAGCATTTTTGTAAGCCGAGCCGAGTAGTTGACCATTCGCTTCTCATTTATGTAGTAGTTATGCAAATCATTGGCCAGAATCTCTTGAAACCTCTCACAAATCTCCAGGAGCTCTTCTTGGTATCGTTTTCCGGCGTATTCAAAGGAGAGCTGGGCTAGCATGTAGGATAACTCGATTTCAGAAAGATCCAGGTCAAGAAGAGCTGCAGTGACGTCGAATTGATCACAGGAACAGTGCTTCATGAAGCTAAAAATCAGATTTTTTATCAAACTCTCCCTGAAAGAGCTTACTTTCTCAACTGTGCCGGCGGACAATCACTCATCCACGATGAATCAAACTCTATCTGTTCTATATCAATTATCACTCCTCCTTGAGTCACTATCTCGGTTTTTCGGGCGTTTTGATTGGATTTCCGGTATTTTGCAGTGTTGGACAGCTTTTCCAGGCGACCCCAGACGTGCCAGATTGTTTGGAGAAGCTTCATCTGGAAGAGGAAGGTGAAAAAGGCCTATGGTTCCTGAATCCTAAAATTTCAGGTCTCCAGAATCTTCAGAATCTCCAGGGTATCAGAATTCTGGAATCAGAGGTCTTCAGAATTCAAGTGCTTCAGAATCCAAGATCTCTAGAAGTCCAGAATCTCCAGAATCTCCAGAATCCAAGGGCTCCAGAACTCACAGACTCTTCAGAATCCCAGTCCCAGAACCTCCAGAATCTCAGAATCTCCAGAATCTCCAGAATTCCAGAATCACAGAAATTCCAGGTCTCCAACCCTTCTGAATCTTTGGACTTCTGAAACCCTAGAATCTCCAGAAGCTCCAGAATTCCAGGATTCTAGAATTCCGGAACTCTTACCGCCAGAGCTCAGGAATGCAAGGCCTCCAAAATCCTAGCTCTCCAGACCTTCTGAATCCTAAGATTTCAGAATCCTTCCCGGACCCCTAACCCACCTGTAACCCCTGCGGCAACTTCTTGAACTCATCGAAATGTGTCAACCACTTGGCCACACTGATAAAATAGTATTCCCAGTTCTCCGACACCTCCCGCTGTGTCACTTTCTTCGCAATCTTCACGTTCTCCTGATCGAATCCTGTTGATTTCAGCGCCAAGCTCATCTTTTTCAGATGGTTCTCACAGAATATCGGCGATTCCGGCCCGAGATTCAGAATCTTGGTGGCTTCTCCCAGAAGTCGATGCAGGTCAATAGAGGTTTTCATTCCGTTCTCATGGTTCTTGAAAGTCACGTAAATCGGTCGTCCCGAGAACATTTCAATGGATCGGGGGAGCCGGGAAACTGCCGTGGAGCCGACGATTCCGTCACGGTTGTATTGGAAATCTGAGTGATAAGATGATAAAGTGATAAGAGGGTAGGGACTTACTGGAAGTCTCCATTCCAGCTTCGAAACAACGTTGTAGGCGGCATGGTTTGCAGAGGAATCTGAAAATTTTTATCAGTGATAACAGATATCAGAGGCTTCCATTATCATTGTTTTTATCACGAAAACTGGCTAGAAAATTTAAAAAATATATAACTGAATTTTTTTTCAATTTTCAATTTTTTCTGAAAAACTCACTTCAACCCATCACAACTCCCCGCTTGACACTTTAACTTGCTCCATCTTGAGTGAACTGTTCTTCTGAAACTTATCCTTATCACTATCCCTATCACCTTATCACCAACCGAAAAAACGCCGCACAAGCCCGACAGCTATTCACTCCAAAGTGATTTCCGTGGATTTTATGGATTTTGCAGATTTTACAAAGGGGAATTGAGGTGGAAAGGGTCATTTTTATGCAAAATATAAATATATGTATATAATAAGTACAATGGAAAGTTGTTCTGATGTTTGTTGAAAGGGTGGAATTGCGAAATATGCGGCGGAGAGGAAAGAGGAGACGCAGAATGAGAAAGAGAGGGCGAGGGAGTGTTTCGATGTAGTCTAGAGATCAGAAAGTGGAGAATTATTTTACAAAGAGAAGGTCTAGTTGAAGCCGGGGAAAAAGATCGAAATGCTTCTTTATCACTGATAAGCTATCACTAGTTGAAGCCAGAGTCCAGGAACATTTCCGGATGCGAGAACTCGATTTTGATGATGTTGAACACCTTGGCCAACTCCATTCGAGGACGGTGTTCCCAGAGGTTTTTCTGGGAAAATGCGAGAATTAGGTCCATTTCCAAAGAAAATAGGTCTCTTTGAGCTCATTTTGAGCCAATTTGAGCCATTTTTCACCTACAGTAACCCTGAACATGGACCGTAGGCCAAAAATGAGACTAGGAAGTCAGATTTTGGGCAAAATTCGACTTTAGAGCTAATTTGGGACTGATTTTGGTACTTTATCATGAAAATTTGATCAATTTTGGTCAAGTTTGGACATTTTCATACATTTTCGACCATTTTTTGCGAAATTTCGTCGTTTTTAACCAATTTTCAACCGATTTTGCTCAAAATCCGATCAATTCTAGCCTACCTGAATCGCATTATTAATCTTCATCATACTGGCCAGCCTCCTCGAATAGTTGCCCATCCTCCTCTGATTAACATAATAACTATGCAAATCATCAGCCAGAATCTCTTGAAATCGCTCACAAATCTTCAGAATCTCCCCTTGATACCGTTTTCCAGCGTATTCGAACGAGAGTTGAGCCAACATGTAGGTCAGCTCGATTTCAGAAGGATTCAGGTCAGAGATTGCTCCAATGATGTCAAAGTTCTCGCGGGCGCCTTGGCGGAGGAAGCTGGAAGGGTGAGGATTGGTTTTTGAATTCAAGAATCCTTCAGAAGTCAGGATCCAAGAATCCGAGGATCCCAGAGTCTCCAGAATCCTTTAGAATCCCAGAAACTCCAGAATCTCTGAATCTCCGGAGATCTTAGAGCTCTCCAGAATCCTTTAGAATCTCCAGAAGCCTCTAGAATCCTCCAGAAGGCTCTAGAATCCTCCAGAAGCCTCTAGCATCCTCCAGAATCCTCCAGAATCCTCCCTGAATCTCCGACCCCCTTTCCTCACTATGAAATCTGTCTTGACGGATGATCACTCAACCACGTGGCATCAAAATGACAATTCATCAAGTCAATCACCACTCCTTTCCTCGCCACTATCTCCGTTTTCTTTGGATTCTCACTATTTTTCCGAAATACCGAAGTTGAGTAATGCCGGTCTAAAGTTGCCCAAATGTGCCAGACGACTTGGAGAATCTTCATCTGAAAGTTATCATTCTTATCAGCAAGTCTTATCAGTGATACCTTATCACCCATCTCCTGGGCCTGAAACTCTTCAAAATGCATCAACCACTTGGCTACTGTTAAGAAATAGTACTGCCAGGTGTCCGAGACCTCTTTCTGGTTGATATGAACACATCTACCGTACTCTTCGGTCATCTTATCACTTCTTATTAGCTTCATCCCCACTGATAACCTCTCCAGTTGACTGTCACATCGGAATACTGATTCTGGGTACTGATTGAACACTTTCTGGGCTTCAATGATAAGATAATTGACATCAATGAGGGTCTTGTGAGTCGGAGCATTCGAATCCCAGAAAAGAACCATTCCGGGTCTTCCAACGAAACATTCGACCGTTTGAGGGATGGATTTTGGGGTCAGCGAGTTGTGAAGGCCGTCACGGTTGTATTGGAAATCTAGGTGATAAAGTGATAAGGTGATAAGAGGAGGTTGGGCTTACTGGAAGTCTTCATTCCGGCTTCAAAGCACTTTTCGAGACGGCATGATTTGCAGAAATAGCTGGAAATGGGGAATTTTGGAATTGAGGGAAAACTTGGAAGCTTACATTCGGCGATCACAACTTCCACCTCGACATTTGGAAGTTATTAGCTTGGAATGGGCGGTGCGTCTGGAAAAGTGAGAAAGTCAAGGATTCTGGAGCGTTGGGATTCTAGAGTCCAAGGATTCTGGAGATTCTGGGGATTCGAATGATTCTAGGCTTCTGGGATTCTGGAGCCTTGGAATTCTCGGATTCTCAAGATTCTGGAGATTCTGGAGATTCTGGGGCTCTAATAACTCTAAAGTCTAAGGATTCTGGAGATTCTGAAGATTCTGAAGCCCCTAACAATTCTGAACCTCACCTGAAAAACGCTGCACACGCCCGACACGTCACTGCTCCGAAATGTGTCCCATGAGCTCCCTCCGAGCCACAAACTTGACAAAACATCAATTTCAGTGGCAAGTTCATAATAAAAGCCAAAAACTGACAAAATAAGTTTCAATGCCCACTCCACCTGCCCAAGACGCAGACACCTTGAGAAACGCGCACTTTCTCTCTGATTCTCTCTCTATTTATTCAATGATCAGAATTGATAAAGAGCGTGGCGAATGAAAAGAATACGAGATGAGGGGAAGGAGAAATGACGCAAAAAGTTGAAGGGGGAAATATCTAATTAGTTGGAGACAAAACCAGTGTCGTAGAACGTTTCCGGGTGCGAGAATTCGATGGAAAAGATGTTGAAGATGGAGGCGAGCTCGCCACGGGGACGGTTGAGAAGGATGTCTTTCTGGAAGGAGGTCAGGGATTCAGAATTGAGAGTGCTAGGGTTCCAGAAGCCTGGAAGCCCAGAAGCCCAGATTGCCAGAGGTCCAGGCTTATCGGGCCGCGCTTCCAGGCTTCCAGGCTTCCAGGCTTCCAGGCTTCCAGGCTTCCAGGCTTCCAGGCTTCCAGGCTTCCAGGCTTCCAGGCTTCTCGAGGCTTTTAGGCCTCTCGAGGTTTTCAGGCCGCGCTTTCAGGCTTCCAGGCTTCTTGCAGCTTCTGGCCCAAACTCCCATGCACCCAGGCTCCCCGCCAAGCTCCCTATCAGTCCTTATCACCAACCTGTATCTCATTATTGACCTTCATCATCCTTGCCAATCTCCCTGAATACCTCGGATCCCTCTTCCCATTTACATAATAACTATGCAAATCATCAGCCAACACCTCTTGAAATCGCTCACAAATCTTCGAAATATCACTCTCCTTGAACCGTCTCGCCGCGTATTCAAAACACAATTGAGCCATCATATAGGTCATTTCCACATCCGAAAGGTCAAGTTCTATCAGGTAATCGATAAGGTGTTGCAAGTCCCAAGTGGAGATGCTGTTCAGGAAACTGATAAGAGAAATGATTAACTGATAAGCAATCTCGACCCACTAAAAGATCTGCTGAACCGGATAATTGCTCATCCAAGAAAAGTCGACAAGTGTCTTATCCAAGTGCATTATCATCCCATTACTCATCGCCATTGCTCGCTTCTTATCATTATCACCAAGCACTTTTAGTTTTCTGTACTTTGCGGTCGATGAGAGTTTGTCCAGCCGACCGAAGACGTGCCAAAAAGAAAGGAGCAGTTGCATCTGGAATTAGAGGGGAGGGAGTGGACTTTGAGTTTTGGTAGAGAACTGATCACTGATAAGATTGATAAGATATCAGAGAAGAAGGTAATTGGATTTTCCAGCTGTCTGGGAAGTCAAAAAGTGCTAGAGTCAAAGATCAGGAACAAGAATTCATGAATCTTAAAGCTCCAAGGCTTGAGAATCCCCTGAATGACCAGATTCTTTGAGTCTTGAAGCTATAGAGCCTCAGAATCCCCGGAATTACGGAACCCTAGAGTCTCCAGAATCTCCTGGTTTCAGGACCCCCACTCACCTTAATCTCATGTGGAATCCTTTGGAACTCATCAAAGTAGGTCAACCATTTCGCAGCTCTCAAGAAATAGAATTCCCAAAATCTGCTGATCTCCTTCTTGGAAATTACTTTGAAAATATTCCCGCCCTTCGGAAAACTCCGCGAATTCACATATCCAATTGACAGCTTCTCCAGTTGACTTCTCCCAACAACAGGGGATTCTGGACCTTGCTCCAGAATCCGGGACGCTGTGTAGAGAAGGGTATTGAGATTGATAAAGGTTTTTTGATAAGATGAGGATGGGGTACAGAAGATCACAAGATCCGGGCGGCCGACAAATTGGGAGAAGCTCTTGGGAATCTGTTTTTTCAGGATTGTAGGCTTTTTGGTGATAGCACTGATAGTATTGATAGTAGAATCTCGGTTGTGTTGGAATTCTGGAAAAGTGGGATTCAGAAGCTCTAGGGTTGAAGAGTCAAGGATTCAGAAGACAAGATTCAGAAACACAGGATTCATTCTCAGAAGCACAAAGATTCAAAAGCTTCAAAGACTCACTCTGCATGTTCATCCCAACTTCATAGCACTTTTTCAACCGACAAGCTTTGCAAAAGTACAGTAACCGATCACAATGGACACTGAGACAGCTGGCATTGACGTATTTGGTTCCTGCGCGGCGTCTGAAAAGATTTAGAAGTTTTTGGACTGAAAAATGGCTTCAAAAGCGA
Organism: Caenorhabditis becei; assembly: GCA_900536315.3. Classification (NCBI taxonomy): domain Eukaryota; kingdom Metazoa; phylum Nematoda; class Chromadorea; order Rhabditida; family Rhabditidae; genus Caenorhabditis; species Caenorhabditis becei. The sequence goes on from LR539392.1 coordinate 263,401, forward strand.
TCAGTAGGCTCTTTTTGACCATTTGACCTCAATGTTCCACTTGGTGACCTAGGTTTTCCTCATTTTTTGCTTTCTAGGCCACTCTAACACTCACCTGAAAAATATCGCACACGCCCGACAGCAATACACATCGAAATGCTTCCCACTGACATTTCCAGCTCCACAAACCATACATTTCTCCAATTTTTCAAGTTTTGGGGATCTTGTCATGACTTCTGCTGATGGAAAATTGGGGAAAATGGGAAGAATGGAGGAAAATGTTATGTGACAGGTGTGATAAAGAGTGATAAGAAACGGGAGACGCAGATGGTGAAAGATAACGTGATAAGAGGGTAAATAGGGGAAAAGGGTATTGATTTGGAGGAAAGTACAAATTTCAGGTACAGTAATCATAACCTTTTGGACGAAAAAAAATTAGGTCAAAAAATGGTACAGTAACCCTAGAGAATGGTCTTTTTGGGGATTACTGTAGAGTTTTCAATTATTGGGATTGGGTACAGTAATCCTCAGGGCCAACAGTTCAAAAGATCAGAAGATGAGAAGTTCACAAGAAAGGAAAGCTTTGCCTCATCTCCTCCGTCACAAATCACATGCACAAAACCACAAAGCACATCGTAGTGTACACCCAGACACATATAAATACTCCCTTGCCTTGTTGTTTTCCAATGTTCCTGTCCTCCTCACTTCTTTTTCTCGTTTTTCAGTTCTATTCCGTTGAAATGGGTGGTTCACACCAGAGCTCACAAGTGTTGAATGCATCTTGTGGGCCAGTCAGAGGGAATGTTTATCGGCATGTGAGTTGTCTCTAGGGTTCTACAGTCTGAATTCTATTTTTTGTATTTCAGAACCATAAACTGGTTTATGGATACCTCGGGATCCCCTACGCCAAGCCCCCAATAGGACCTCTTCGATTTCAGAAGCCAGTGCCTTCTGATCCATGGCAAGAGCCCCGGGATTGCTATCATTATGGCCCTGGATGCCCGCAATCTGGAGATTTTTCTGGGCTTTTTGCTAGTCAGACTTTTGCCGAGGACAACTGCCTCACCCTGAATGTCTTTGTGCCAAGACCTAACTCTGGACTTCTTCCCGTGATGGTCTACATCCATGGTGGTGGCTTCGAAACCGGTGGATCTTCCCTTCTCCACGACTACTCCCTATCCGGAACTCTCCCCCTCAGAGATGTGATCCTAGTGACCATCAACTACCGTCCAGGACCCCTTGGCTTCTTCGTCACTCACAATTCTTCGGGCAACTACGGTCTCTGGGACCAGACCCTTGCTCTCCAATGGATCCAGAAGCACATTGGCTCTTTCGGTGGGGATCCCGGTAATGTGACCATTTTCGGGACAAGTGCCGGCGGTGTCAGTGTGGATTTACTGACTTTAGCCCACATTCAAATAAGCTATTCCAACGGTTTATCGCGAGTTCTGGAACGGCTTTCTGTGAGCTGGCGATTAGAAAAAAGGAGGAACAAGTGAAGGTTTTCGAGAGATTCGCAGAGTTTCATGGGTTCCACGAGGGATCAGGTAATGGTTCCAGGGCCCCACGAGGTTAATGTCAACTTCCAGAATCCTTACTCCAATGGTACCAATCCCAACCTTCCTCCCTATTCAGTAACACCAAGGGCTTCAACCGTGAGGCTTCTGGATTCCTTTCCTTCCTTCCCAACTTTGACGGAGACTTTTTCCCGAAACCATTTGATCAATTGAGACGGGAAGCTCCCGCAATGGAAGCTATCATTATCACTGGAGAATATGAAGGTCTTGGGTGGCAGGAGACAATGATAGAGTCCTGGGAGACGTTGGACGGGTTTCGGAAGGCTATCCGCAAAGTTTTTGGTCCGGATATTGTTAGCAATGCTTCAGGAGTTCAAGAAATGATTCTGGAGGCTTATACAAATGTCCCGGACCCCACTGATAAGAAGATAATGGATCGGAAGATCACTGAATTCATCGGTGACGCCTGGTTCAACACTGGCGCCCTAGATTCTGCAAAATCCTTGGCAAAACATGGCAACACGGTGTACCTGGGATCTTTCAACTACTATCACTACCCTTCTAATCACCCTATCAAACCTTATTTTCCATTTGAAGCTGCTGCTCATGGAGCAGATCTACAGTATGCTTTAGGTGATGGAGGGTTGTTTGAGTTCAAGCCGACAGAGGAGGAGTTGAAGATGATGGATCGGGTGGCTAGTTATATGACTGTCGCAAAGGGTGGGTTCAGTGGTAAACGAATGCTAAAGAGACCGGATAGAGAGAAGAGGGGAGAATCAGGAAGACAGAGGTTTGGGCACGAATGGTTTATTACAAACATTACGACCAAACATGAGAGCGAGTCAAAGTGAGACTGAATCTTCTTCTCCTTCCTCATCGCGTTGACATCGCCACGTGGAGTCGGGTCGGGTCGGCCATGGCAGGGCAGGTAGAAGCATCAGCGGTCACGTGAATTATCCGAGCGTGGGAAGGGTTGAAGCGAGTGACGAGTGAGGAGAAAAGACGAAGACGTGATGACGAGTAGAGTGCTTGTAGTCGGTGTCATCCGTGGTTGGCGGAGTTCGTAGTTGCACTTTGTAGGTCGAGAGACAAGGGATCACTTGTGGTCCCGTGGATTCGCGACAGTGGCGGGGGCGCCCGCGGGGCGGGAGGCTTCTTTCCATTGTAGGTGATGTTCATCTTGGCCTTTCGTTCGAGGAATGGTCTTGTCCGTTCTCCTTGGTTGGATACTTGTGGTTCTGATCGTTCTGATCTAGCGTCTTCAGGGGTATTAGTAGTCTGATTACTGTTCCTGGTGCTGTCTCCGGTCTTTTTGCGTCCTGTGCAATTTCGGATGCTTTGTTGAAGAGATTCTTGGCGAGTCATCTCGTTTTCTTCAATTTCCAGCGGAACTAGCTGATTAACTGATCTTTTCAGCTCCTTTCCGTTGCTGAAGCGAACAGTCGCTGTCCGTATTAATCCATCGGATGATGGGTGTAGCTGGGTTATAACTCCCATGAGCCAATTGTGTCTGGGCGCTAGCTTTTCCAAGACTATGACTACTTGACCAGCGCATATTCTTGTACTTGTATAGCTGGTATTTAGACCTTTGCACTCTCTCAAGTTAGTGAGGTATGCCTTTTGCCATACTTCCCACAATCCTTGTAAGTGCTCATTTAGGTTTGCTAGATGAGCTCTGGTGCGGGTTTCAGTTAGTCCTTGATTTGTTGATTCTCCAAGGGAGTTGTCTTGAAGAACTCCTAGGGGAACGTTGGGGCTGATGAAGTCCACTGGTCTGATAATCAGTGTGTCCTCCATGTGTTCAGCGTTTCTTAGTAAAGGTCTAGAGTTTACTATGGCCTCTATTTCTGTGATGGATGTGTACAGTTCGACGTATGTGGGCGTTTTCTTCCCGTCTGGAATGTACAATAGTTGTTTCACTATTCCAATAAGTCTCTCGTATACTCCTCCTTTCCAGGGACTGAGTGGGGTGATAAACTGCCAATCCATGGGGATGATGTCCAGGAAGGCTGTGAAGTATTCAGATTCTTCGCTGAGTCTTCGGATGTCTCCGTTCAGAATCTGTTCACCTAATTGGAATTGTTTTGCGTTGTCCAGCACTACTAGTTTGGGGGTTCCTCTTCTTGCAAAGAATCGCCTCATTGCTAGTATAAACTCGAGAGTGCTATTATTGGAGACCATCTCGAGGTGGATAGCTCGAGTGGTGAGACATGTCGCTATCAGAATCCAGCACTTTCTGGTTTCTGAAGCACCTTTGTAGTATAGTGGGCCGAAATAGTCAATCCCTGTTGTCTCAAACGGGCGGGATTTGGTTACTCGATATGATGGTAATGGTGGCATGTCGGGGTACCGTAGAGGTCTACCTTTCATTTTCCGACACTTGACACATGATCGGATCACCTTGCGGACGAGTTGTCTCCCGTGTTGCACCCAGTATTCCTCTCTCAACTTGGTAAGAAGATGTTCTGTACCAATGTGTCTGTGTGAGGTGTGTAGGTCCATAATGATCATTTCTGTCAGTTTATGCTCTTTCAGAAGAATGATCGGGTACTTGGTCCTTACAGGAAGGTCTGATTTTTCCAACCTTGTGGTCAGTCTGATCAGTCCATCTTGGTCTGGATGTGCGTTCCATTCGTTAGCGATTTTTGCGTTAGAATGTTTGAGCGCATCTCTGTAGTGATCTGCGATCATATAGTCTAGAACTATCTTGCGGCGCGTTCTGGCGCCTTCGATGCCATGCTTTGCTCTTGCGTAGCGGCTCATCAGTGACGATTTCCATGGGTACTTTGACCGTTTTTTGAATCTTTTGACCGTGTCGAATACGGATGTCATTTTTCTGAGCAGTTTCCGCAGAGAGTTAGTAGATCCGTACGGCACTATGCTTTCGTCGGGATCTTGTGTATCTGGTTCGGAAATGTTGACTAGGTTGACGAAGTATTCGTCTCCTGTATGTGTCTCTTCCGTTTTCGCTTTCAATGGTTGGAGCTCGTGTTCCATCTGTTTCAGCACTGTGTTTGGGATTTCGACAGACTCGCTCCATCTTTGTGGCCATTTGGATTCTGGTTCTCTGAGGAACTCAGGTCCTTCGAGCCATACTTTTGACTTGATAAGCTCTGCTGCGCTCATTCCTCTTGAAGCGATATCTGCTGGGTTCTCTGTCCCGGGGCAGTGTCGGAAGTTGTGCGGGATATCCTCGTCGGCCAAGTGTGTGCAGTTGTCTTTAATCTGCTTGACTTGGGTTTTTACGAAGCACTTGAGTTTTCTCTTTGTGGATATCCATCCTAAGGCTATCAAGGAGTCTGACATGAATTCGACCTCGTCAAACTTCCATGTTTTCCTGAGCTCTTTTTGGATGGTGATTGCGGCATTTGATGCTACAGTGACTGCCATCAACTCCATTCTCGGAATCGTGTATCGAGCACTGTTCTTCAGTGGTTTTAATCTCGATTTTGAGAATAGTAGACTTGTGTGTATGCTCTTGTCTGGATATTGGAAACGGACGTATGCCGCGATTCCGTAATGCTTTTTGGAAGCATCTGAGAATATGACGAGCTTCACTCCAGTGTAGTCGTATCTGGGTGTGAGCTGTCGAGGGAATGTGAATTTCGGGGCATTGAAATCCTTTCTGATTTTTTCCCAAATTGGAACGGTTTCCTCTGGAATTTTTGACTTCCACTTTATCCCTGCTTGCCATAATGACTGGCAGAAATGTTTCAGTCGGACAGTGATCGGAGAGAGTAATCCCATTGGATCGTACATCTTCATTAGTAGTGATTGAAGTTGTCGTTTCGTGGGAGTCCCTTCGATTGGTTCTGGTATCACAATCGATAAGGTGTCTTGAACGGAATCTCTGTGATGCCCTAGGAGTTTGTTCTCCTTGTTTGGGGCTCTGTCAGCTTCTGGAATCTTTTCCATTTCTGATAGAGCATTTGTCTCGAATTCTCTTATGTTCATGTCCATCGCTGTGAATGCCGCCTTTGTCTCTGTGTAGAGGTATTGGATTCTGCTGATGTCATTTGTGGTGAACAAGAGGTTGTCAACGTATAAGTTCTCGAGTATCTCTTCGTTTATATCGGCTTTTCGCATACTCAGGTATGTGATTATGGTAATTGCCAGCAGAAACGGAGAGCACGAGACCCCGAAGGGGATCCGGGTAAATCGGTAACAGATTATGTTTCCTTTTACTGGTCCTTTCGTTGGATCTCTGAGCCATAGGAACCTGGTACAGTCACGATCGATTTCTTGTAACCGTACTTGGTGAAACGCTTTCTCGATGTCAGCTGTCAGTATGTATCTTGCTGATCTTGCTCGGAAGAGAATGCCAAGAATGGCTTTTAGGATTGACGGACCCGGAAAGACGCATTGATTGAGTGATAACTCGTTTATCATGTGACAAGATGCGTCTAGTACAATACGATGTTTTGTTGTATTAGAGTCTATCTTTATCACAACTCGATGCGGGATGTAGAAAACGATCCGCGAGCTGTCAGGTTCATCGGAGCATTCTTCAATGATTCCCGTCTCCTTCTGTTTTTGAATGATCTCAGCGTATTTCGCCATCGCTTCTGGGTCTGACATGAGTTGTGCTACCAGGGTCGCTAGACGTTTCATGGCAGGTGGCAAATTGTTGTTCAGATGCACCTGATTTCCGTTGAATGGAAGGCGTACTGATATGTGCTTCCCATCATAGATCATCGTCTCCTTGAACCGCTCGATAAGATCGTCGTCTGCTGACTTCTCCTCGGCTTCCAATTCTGGAGTTTGAATCCCTAGAGCTTCGAGCAACCACATCTGTTCGAATGCTATCTCGAGTTTTTGCTCTTGAGTCTCAGTGATCATTGCCGTGTATTGTGCGTCTTGTGCCTCAGTTTGTACTTCATGGATCATGTTGGTTACCCAGTCTTCGCTGGACAATGTTCCTTCGGACACAACGGACTTCTGGTGGCCTGTTGGTAAACTGAAAGCGCCGATCTCTGTGCTAATGACCTGTTTTCCACTGTTTAGACTGATTATTTTCAGGCTATTCCAGAGAGGCCAGATCACATTGGTACCAATGAGCAGATCGATAGCTGTATTGTTTCGTTCTTCGAGCTGTAGCAAGCTCTTAACGTCAATGTCTGCTTGTTGCAATTCGTGCTGTTCTGTGTCAGTCAGTTTGGGTACTTGGACCAGTGTGTTCAGCTCTTTGTATGACATGACTTGTATGTCTACGTTTTGATTTGTCTTTGGGTGACGGATTGCTAGCTCGTAGATGGAAGCGACGTACGTTTCCGAGCTTCCGACTCCTTTGACTTTTACCGTCTGCTGTTTCATCGGTTGTATTTGTAACCTTTGAGCAGCTTTTTCAGATATCAGTGAAAACTCGGCTCCTGTGTCAATCATTCCTACCAATCTCTTCCCGTCAACTGTTTTTACCTGCATAAAGGCTAGACTGGTTGAACGATCGGAGCAGAAATTCACTGCGATGGTGATTTCAGTGTCTGGAAGTGTGATGCCACTAGGCCAGCAATTGGTGACTGATTGAGGAGCGGGGTTTGTATGTGCATTTGTAGTCTGAGAGCAGGTTGGGGGGCTAGGATTTGGGAGTTTACTGGTTTTCGTCGGTGTGCTCAGAGTAGCTTTGGTTCCCGGTTTTCGGGCGTCTTGGCTCCACCTGATCATGGGCTTGCCACCCATTGGTATTGGATGGGTTGTAGTGTTTTCTCCCAGCTCCGTTGGGTGGGAATCCGTCATTGCCTTGGTATCCGTTGGGCTGATTGGAGTTCCCTTGGAACTTTGGATTGCTCTTTTTTCCTGGGCCGTACTGGGACAGGTGTTCATGGAACATTGTACAGTGGGGTCCGCCACACCCTTCGACTCTGCATCTGAAGGCAGGGTTTTCCTTTTGTGGGCACTCCTTCCATCTGTGCCCTGTCTTAAGGCAGATGGTGCAGAGCTCTTTTGCTCTGGCCACGAAGTAACAGTGGGATGATCCCTTGCTGCACTTGTAGCGAGAGTGATTGGTTGGCTCCTCGGGCTTGACATGGAAGCAGCACTTGTGTGTTTTCTTTGTCTGATCTTTGCCATTTTTTTCGGGCTGGCTACCCTCCGTTGGAAATAACTTTTTTCCAATGCTTGTCTCAACCTTGTTGACCTCGAGCTCGACTGGCTCAAAGTCTCCGACTGTCTTGGAGGTGTCTTTGTCGTCCAAGTTCTGGGCGTTGATCTTCGTGTTGATGTATTGAGTGATCCAGGTATAGACCATCTCGAAGCTCTTGTCGAACTCGGGGCGTTGTATTTTTTCAAGCATCTTTTCTTTGATGTGTTTCGGCATTTTCCGGATGAATGGCAGATAAACATTTGGGTTGTCAATCTGGCTCCCGTGGTTTCGCATTTGGAAGACCACAGTGGCTAGAGTGTTGACGTCCATGTTCATTTGTTTGTACTGGGTCTGATGGATCGTGCACTGGTTGAACTTGTCGTGGAGCTTCTCCAATGGGTCGACGTTGTTCTGGAAGTTCCGATCCAGAATGTCAAGTGCGACCTTGTAGTTCTCTGGTGCCATGTCTAAAGCGTCCAGTAACGCTTTTGCGTTTTCTGAGACGTGCTGCTTTAGGTAGAACAGGCGCGTGAGATCATCCATTCTGCGGTTTTGTCCGTAAGCTCTGTTGAACATAGTCTTCCATGCTTTGTACTGGAAACTGTCGTGTCCATCAAATGTAGGCAGGGCGAACGGTACCAGCTTGAGTTGGTAAGATCTGCTCACGTCACCGGATAGCTCTGTCTGGGCGGTTTCGTATCCATCAGAGTATATGTCTGACTTGGGTGTATTCTTTGTTTGACGCTCGGTTTTGACACGAGAGGTTTTCGCCTTTGTCTTATTTTGCAGAACCTTTGTGTTCGTGTGGAGGCGTTGCGTCTTGACGGTTTCGTCGGACTCGAATCCGTCGGTAGTGGCCGTCTCGTAAGCCGATGACTTTGCTTTTTTCGGTTTCTCAGTGGGCTTGTGTTCAGAGCTGGCCGTTTGCGGTGGCTTTGTCTCATTCGTCACAGACTCTGGGCAGCTACTGTATTCTGATGAGACGCCCTTGTCCGATTTCGGTGTTTCCGATTTCGGGAAGAACAACGTCTTCTGGTCTTTACCTTTGACGGCTGTGTAGCGCATTACCGGTTTGTCGGCTCCCGACTCTTTTTTGTTCTGGGGCAGGCTGTCGCCGTTCTCAGTTTTGGGTTCTTTTTTGATGCCTGGCGGTTTGACCGAGTTCTCGTTTTTCTTCTTATTGGTTGTCTCGGTTGTCAGAGCCGGAGGCGTGTTAGAAACGCTTTTGTGTGGCGTCACAGAAGCAGAGCTCTTCTGGGTCGGGGCCATGTAGCTCAGATTGGATTTGACGCCTGGGATTTTCTGGGACTGGTTCGGAACCGGGTTTTTAACCGCTTTCTCCACTCTGTCCACTTTGTCGTTGAACTTGTTGATTTCAAGGCGCATTTCTCCCATACTGGCTTGCATTTGGCTCATGGTCGCCATGAGAACCTGGAACTGGTCTGCTGTCAGTCCCTGGTTGGTGCTGATCGTCATCGTTGGCTGCATAGCCGTCAGAATCGGAGTCGTCTCCCCATTCCCGAATTGGATTGGATTTATGCCGCTCTTATTCTTTGGCTCGGACGCTTTCAAAATCGGGGTCTCAATTTCCCGTTTGGGAGTATTCTTTGAGGTCGCCGATTTCTCTCCCATCGGAGGGGTCGTGTTTTCGTTGTCCGAATGATCGGGTTCCGATGAATGGACCGTTCTCTCTGAGTTCGAGATTTGGGACTCCTCAGTGCTCTCGAGCTCGAGGTCCTCTTGGAGAGGAGTTGGAGACGGGCTTCGCCACACCTCTTGGGGTGGGCTCTTCGCCTCGATGAGCATGTCGATCGACTCGAGGACGTCGCTCAGCTCCTGAATTAGACCGCCGTAGTTGCGGTCTTCGCAGGCTTTGGTCAGCAATTGGATGTACATATCCTTGAGGTTTGGGTCGGCTTTGACCACCTCATCCTTATTTATCTCGTTCTCGATCCAGAGTCCGATGCCACTGAGGTCTTCCATGGCTCCAGAGGCTTCGCTCTGCGCCTGGATGATCTCGGCCTTGGACTCCGTGATCGTTTTCTCACCGTTGTTGATCTCCTGGATCAACCGTATCGCCTTTTGGATTCGAATCCTTGCCCCATTGGCCATCGCGGTCAGCGTCCGCTTCTGGCTCAAAAGCTGGGTGTCGAGCATCTTTTTGTTCGTTTTGTTCGTTGTTGAGGGTGTGGTCAACACCGTAGAGCTTCCCAGTTTTTCTGAAATTCATCTTATTGCTGTGAGTCTTCAGCGGGGCAACGATAATTGAGCGAGCAAAACAACAAGGAATAATCAATAAACTGATTCTTCTAACCAAAATTCATTTTATAGTCGCCGACTTGTCGGTGAGACTTGATTGGTTCTAGGACTTGTCCCAGCTACCGTGTTTTTCTGAAGTTTCCGTGATTATCTTGATAGCGGTCGAGATAAAGGGGCCATTTTTATCTCTTTGGATGTTAATAACCAGCCATCAATGTCCTCACTTCTACTTGGAGATTTGCTGTGCACGATCTTGTGAGATTACTCGAATGCTCATCAAAGATCACAAATCCCTAGGTTGTACAGTTCTTCTGCGAAGCTGCACACCTCCTTGCGTTGCCCTCTTTCCATGCGGTATCCGTAGATCCAATTGGAACGGGACTTGTCTGATGCGTCTCGCTTGTTCTAGACGCATTGTGTCCTTTGCATGACTGTCTTCGTGTGAGCAGATCAATGCTTTGGAAACTTTTTTCTATTTGGGTGCTATCTATCTTGTGTTCCAGCCGTCTGTTGGCTGGTTCATGCGACGATAGCGCTGTTATTGAGTCTGCATATTGCTGCTTGGGTAGGCGTATTGACGCTATTCCGACTCTTTCAGCATACTTTTCGTTCTTTCGTGCTCGTCTAATAATGATCGGCTATGTCTGAACGATTCTTCCCGTGTTTCTTTGCCGTCTTTGGCTTTGTCTTGTAGCTGTTTGCAGTTCGGTTACTGTCTGTGTCCTAGCGGAATAACGGAGTGTCGTACTGTCTGCGCCGGTTGTGTTTGCTGACTTGTTTCTCACTATTTGTTTTGTGAAGTCTTTTATTAAAGCATATCACACAATGACACAAGTAGTGGGGATTGGATAAAACGGGGTAAAACGGTGGGCTGACACGTACCGGACAGTGGGACTGACAAGGATAAACTGGGTGATACAAGTGAAACCGGGGGGAGAGCATTCCGCGAGAGGGCTTTACTTAGTAGAGTTTCTTGCAGAGGGATACATGGTGTTGTCCTCCACACATGCATGTCGGGCGATGGTTTTCCTGACCTAGGTTGTATTCACGCACAACTTCATGTTGGATTCGCTGCCATAGACTGACTTTAGTGTGTCTGTAGAGTTTATCTGTCGCCAAGACTTTGGCAATCGTCTACTTTGCTTCCTGGATCTCACAGTACATGTTGTCCATTCGGCTGATTTCATTGGTGCCTTTCTGTTTATAGGTGTTTGTGTCGGTCTTTCAAGCCGCGACAATGATTCACCTTTGATTTTGAGCGTCTCGAGTTGATCCGTGGATCTCTGGAACTCATTGCTCTGAACTCTTTGCGTATCACCAGAAGATCTGTATCTGATTAGCGAGTTTTGTTGCCAGGAATACTGACAGGTAATGTTTCGAATGCTTTCTGCTTCAGAATGATTCGGGAAGATGTTGGTTGACAAGTATATTGTCACGAATGTGCTTTGGCACGTACTCGCGAGACCAAGTATTATGAGGGTGATAGAAACCATTAGACTTGTGAGATGGTTCGTTCCTCTTGGAACTGGCGGTGCCAGTTGTCTTTTCTGTGCCATATTATTCGGACTGGCCGTCCTCGGCTGGAAAGTACTTTCCTTTGCCTGTATTGGTGTCAGTCTGTGACATCTCTTGAACCCTGATTTTGGTTTGAATCATGCGGCTCAGCCAGTCATACATGATCTCAAAGTCTCCTTTGAAATTCTTATCCTGAATCTTTTCCAACATCTTCAGTCGAAGATTCGTCGGAAGTTTGCGGATGAATTCCATGTAGATGCTAGGAGTATTGATGACTCCGTTGGCGTTTCTCATCTGAAACACGATGCTTGCCAGACGGTTCACATCAAACAGCATCTGCTGGTAGTCTGTCTGATTGATTTTGGTCTTCTCGAACATGAGATAGAGCTTTTCCAGTGGGTCGACATTATCCTTATAGGTCTTATCTAGCATGTTCAATGCCGTCTCCAGATTCTCTGAGCAAAGCTCGACCGATTCAAGCAGAGTCTCTGCTCCGCCGGCGGTCTGCCACGTGGAATTCGATGTTCTGGAATGTTCCTTCCTCCGAAATCCTCCGAAACAGCTGGAAACTTTGCAAAAAAGCTTCCGTGACCGCCGTTTTTTCAGAAATCATGAACATCTGTGCTTCCAGGCTTCGTGATGGATGCCTTTCCGCGTCTCGTCGGTAGCTGTCGGATCGATCGCTTCACTGGGAAGGGGGACCTGACTGCGTTCCGTTGAGCAGATTATTGTGAGGCCCGTGAATCTTTGGCTCGTCTATGAGCCGATCCGTAGGGATTCTCACGGGTGTATTGCATGAGGATTCCTCGGTTCGTATATGAACCGGTCTGTCAGGAATCTCATGGGAGGTGGGCCTGGTATTTTCTCAACTCAACTCAACTACCAGTCTCTCAGAATTGTGATTTGATTAGGTTCGATGCACCATGTCGCAAAGGGTGGGTTCAGTGGTAAACGAATGCTAAAGAGACCGGATAGAGAGAAGAGGGGAGAATCAGGAAGACAGAGGTTTGGGCACGAATGGTTTATTACAAACATTACGACCAAACATGAGAGCGAGTCAAAGTGAGACTGAATCTTCTTCTCCTTCCTCATCGCGTTGACATCGCCACGTGGAGTCGGGTCGGGTCGGCCATGGCAGGGCAGGTAGAAGCATCAGCGGTCACGTGAATTATCCGAGCGTGGGAAGGGTTGAAGCGAGTGACGAGTGAGGAGAAAAGACGAAGACGTGATGACGAGTAGAGTGCTTGTAGTCGGTGTCATCCGTGGTTGGCGGAGTTCGTAGTTGCACTTTGTAGGTCGAGAGACAAGGGATCACTTGTGGTCCCGTGGATTCGCGACAATGACGGATTTCGCGAAATTTGGGTGAGCTGTGGATTCTGAAGCTCTAGGATTCAGAAGCCCTAGGATTCAGAAGCCTTGGAAATTCTAGAGGCACTGAGATTCAGAAGCTGCAGGGATTCTGAAAGGATTCAGAAGCCCTGGGACTTCTGGACCTTCACTATCCTGAAGTGTTAGGATTCTGAATATCATCTGTTCTTCCAGAAACCCCAATGGAAACCACCCAACTTTCTGGCACCCTTACACCCTTCAAGCACCCCTGAAACACCTGAAGATCAACTACCCGACCTCTGAAATGAGTGATAACTATCAAAACGGACGGCTGGCGATTTATGATGAAATCAATGAGAAATATGGGAAAAAGTATCAGAAAATTGTGTATGGAAAGGATTTGTGATAAACTGATAAAGATCCTCATCAGCTGAGACCAGTGTCTTGAAACATTTCCGGATGTGAGAAATCCAAAGCGAAAATGTCAAATGTCTTGGCGATATCCCCTCTGGCGCGGTGCTTTCGGATGTTTTCCTATAAAATCTCTTATCAATTAACTTCCTATCAGTCTTATCACTATCACCTGAATATCCTTATTGATCTTGAGCATCTTCAAAAGCCTTCCTGAATATCTTATCATTCCCCGTTCCTCTATGTAGTAACTATGTAGGTCATTTGTCAGAATCTCTTGAAATCTCTCCATAACTTCAGAAACTTTCCCTCCGAATCTTCCAGAAGCATATTGAAAACACAACTGAGCCAACATGAAAGTGATCTCCGTCTCTGATAAGGCCATTGTCTCAAAGTTATCAATGATAGCGAACAAGTCACCAACCCGTAGGCCTTCAAGAAAACTGAAAGTTGCGGACTGATTGCTATGATATCAGTGATAAGAACCTACTATGTCACTTGCTCCGCAGAATACCGACTCATCCATTCCACATCCGTCTTTGGCTTGGAAATATCAGTGAGCAACCCGTCTCCAGTGATCCTTTCCGTTGATTTTGCGTTTTTATTGCGATTTCGGTAGAGCGCGGTTGCAAAGAGCTTGTGAAGCCGGCTCCAGACATGCCAGGTCCCGAGGACTAGTTGGATCTGAAGGTGTTATCAGTTATCAGTCTTATCAGTCAACCTTTACCTTCAATGAGTCTTCAAGCTCTTGAAAAGGCTCAAAGTAGGTCAACCACTTGGCAGTGGTGAGCAAGTAGAACTCCCAGAGCCCCGATGACTCGGCTTGTGTCATGCTCTTCACGAACCTCGGCTTCTTCTCCATATTCATCCACTTCACCGCATAACACAACTTCCCCAAATGACTCCTGGAGACTAATGGGGCCTCACATCCACTTTTCATTATCTCCTGAGCTCTACTGATAAGGTTTGTGAGATCAATAAAGATCCTTTTGGTTGGGGAAGGGTCAGGGGAGAAGAGGACGATGTGGGGTCTTCCGATGACTGATTCAAAGGTTACTGGGAGTTTTCGCTTCCGGGGGATTGATATGGAGTCACGGTCGTGTTGGAATTCTGGAGAATGATAAGAAATGATAAGGATTGATAAGGCTTCAGGATCCCTCTACTTACTGGAAGTGTCCATTCCAACTTCCCGACACCTCTTCAACCTGCATGGCTTACAGTGATAACTGAAAATTCATCAATTTGCACTGATAAGCTGATAAGATATCACCTTTTCCCATCACAATGCCGGCTCAAACACTCCATTTTGCTCCATTTCGAGTCAGCGGCTCTTCGAAAAAACACGGCACAGGCTCGGCAGCTGATAACTCCGAAATGGTTCCCTTGACCGAGTTGGCCGCAGATTTGGCAGTATTGGGAGGTCATTTTGGGGAGTAGAAGGTAGAAAAAGGGAAAAAAGAGGAAGTTTAGAGGTGGAATTAGTCAGAACTAGGCGAGAGGGAGAGACGCAGGTGGTTAGAGAAGAAACGGAAATGTTTACCCAACCGGGTCGGCAATGGCGCCTCGTGATTCATGAAATTATTTATTGATTGGTTCTTGTTTCAAATTGATAAAAGATAAGAATTGAATTTGTTATCAGTTTTTATCACTTCTTATCAATTCAGCCCAGTATCTCTGAACATTTCAGGATGTGAAAAATCCACTCGAAAGATCCCAAACACCTTTGCTATCTCGGCACGATTCCTTTGTTCACGGATGTTCTCCTGAATACCTTCCTTATCAGTATCAATTCCTTATCACTGATAAAAAACCTGGATCGCATTATTGATCTTTAGCATTTTTATCAGTCTATCAGCATATCTCGGATTCCGTTCCTCTATGTAGTAACTGTGTAGGTCATTTGTCAGAATCTCTTGAAATCTCTCCATAACTTCAGAAACTTTCCCTCCGAATCGTCCAGAAGCATATTGAAAACATAACTGAGCCAACATAAAAGTGAGCTCCACCTCTGAAAATTCCCGATTCCCCATCTCATCAATCACCCCGAAAAATGCGCCAACACGGATTCCATCCAGGAAGCTGAAAATCAATCTCTAACTTCTTATCACTGATGAGCCCCTACTAGATCACATGCTCCACCGAATATCTCGTCATCCAACTGATATCAGTGTGATAAATCAAATGCTCATTGACAACTCCATTTCCAAGAACCCGCTCGTCTGGTTTGGCGGACTTGTTGCGAGTTCGGTAGAGCGCAGTTGCAACGATCTTGTGTAGACGGTTCCAGACGTGCCAGATTGATAAGACTAGGTGGATCTGAAGGTGTTATCAGTTATCAGTCTTATCAGTTGTTGCTTACTTTCATAGAGTCCTCTAGCTCTTGAAATGGCTCAAAGTAGGTCAACCACCTGGCAGTGGTTGTCAAGTAGAACTCCCAGAGATCTGATACCTCGGGTTCTGATAGCTTATCAAATGGTTTCGGCCTCTTATCCATTTGCAAACACCCAATTGCATAACTCAACTTCCCCAGATGACTTCTGGACACCAACGGGGATTCACAGCCAACCTCCAGAATCCGCTTGGCTTTACTGATAAGAGGTGATAAGTTCACAAATGTCTTGGCACATGGCTGGGAGATTTGGGTGAAGATGACAATGGCGGGTCTTCGAACGAATTGCTCCAGGGTCACTGGGATTGGTAGCCTTCTGGAGGCAACGATGGACTCCCGGTTGTGTTGGAATTCTGGAGAATGATAAGGAGTGATAAGGAGTGATAAGGATTCAAAACTCACTCGAATCATCCATTCCAACTTCCAGACACTTTTTCAGCCGACATGGCTTACAGAGCAAGCTGAAAAGTTATCAACTGATAAACTGATAAAGCCTCACTTTTCTCTAGTGCAATGCCGGCTCAAACACTCCATTTTGGTCCATTTCGAGTTGGCAGCTCTTCGGAAAAAAGCCGCGCAGGCTCGACAACTGATAACACCGAAATGACTGCCATGGCTGGGATCCGAGCAGACTTGGCAGGGTTTTGGCATTGTTATCAGCTTATCAAATGATAAAGATAAAGATCAATGAAACAATTAATTGGGTCAATTGAAAGATAGTGATAACGACTGAGAACACCAGTGATAAGAAGATAAAGAGAAAAAAAGACAGATTTTTATTCAAATTTCAGATTCTTATCATACTAGACCAGTATCTTGAAACATATCCGGATGCGAAAAATCCACTTGAAAAATCTCAAAAATCCTGGCTATCTCCGCTCTTCCACGATGCTTTCGGATGTTTTCCTGAACTACTTATCACTGATTCACCTTATCAACTTATCACCAACCTGAATCTCATTATTGATCTTCATCAACTTGGCCAATCTGCCAGCATATCTTGGATTCTGTTGCTCTATGTAGTAACTATGTAGGTCATTTGTCAGAATCTCTTGAAATCTCTCCATAATTTCAGAAACCTTCCCTCCGAATCGTCCAGAAGCATATTGAAAACACAACTGAGCCATCATGAATGTCATTTCCACTTGTGATATCTGATAGCTCTCCAGGCAACTGATAAGGGGAATCAGGTCAAAGCCACGGACTCCGTCGAGGAAGCTGAACTTGATAACTTGATAATGGATCAGCTGATAGTGTTATCAACTCACAAAGCCACTTGTTCCGGTGGATACCGACTCATCCAAGCTGTATCTGACTTCGACTTGGCCAGATCTGTTAGCAGCCCATCTCCAGTGCATCTCTCTGTCAGTTCAGCGTTTTTATTGCGATTTCGGTAGAGCGCAGTTGCAATTAGCTTGTGGAGCCGGCTAAAGACATGCCAGACAGCAAGCAGGATTTGGATCTGATAATGTTATCAATGATCCTTATCAGCTAGGGTATCACTCACTTTCATGGAGTCCTCTAGCCCTTGAAACGGCTCAAAGTAGGTCAACCACTTCGCAGTTGTCAAAAAGTAAAACTCCCAAATCTTCGAAGTCTCAAACTGGGTCACTGTCTCCACAAATGTCGGATTCTTCTCGATATTGAACAACTTGACAGCGTGACCCAGCTTTTTCAAGTGATTATTGTTATCAGCTATCAGTGGTGACTCACAGCCCTTCTTCAGAATGAGCTTTGCCGTTCTCATCAACTTTGAGACATTCACAAATACCCGTTGACTGGGTTCTTGGTCTGTGAAAAGGACCATGTGAGGTCTTCCGACGAATGTTTCGAAAGTGGTCAGAGATTTCGAGGTCTGGGGGACCATTATGGAGTCTCGGTTGTGTTGGAATTCTGGAGAATGATAAGGAATGATAAGGAATGATAAGGATTCAGAACCCCCCAACTCACTGGAAGTGTCCATTCCAACTGCTCGACACCTCTTCAACCTGCATGGCTTACAGTGATAGCTGAAAAAAGATAAATGATCAATTTCCACTGATAAACTGATAAAATCTCACTTTTCCCTTGTGCAATGCCGGCTCAAACACTCCATTTTGCTCCATTTCGAGTTGGCGGCTCTTCGGAAAAAAGCTGCACAGGCTCGACAACTGATAACTCCAAAATGGAATCCCTGGCCGAGTTGGCCGCAGATTTGGCAGTCCATTGGCATTTTTAGAGCTAGAATACGTAGGGAATAGTGTTTCGCAATTGGTAGAGTAGGCAAATAGTGGCAGGTCAAGTGATAAGATAGTGGGAGAGACGGAGAGAAAGAGAGAGTGGTTTATCGAGAAATAGACAGTTAGAGATGGTATGACACTAATAACTGATAAGAGGCCAGGATTATCAAACTGACTGGAAATGCATTCTAGTTGGGCCAAATCTCCAAATGTTCAAGTTCTCTATCGATCGATATGACATCATCAACAAGACGCACTGATGTTATCAGTGTTATCAATCAAAGAACAGAAATCAGTGATAAGACAACTTCATTCAATTAAGTGGAGTATCTATGAACATTTCTGGATGTGAGAACTCCAAATTGAAAATGCCAAATGCCTTGGCGATTTGTGCTCTTTCCCGGTGCTTACGGATGTTTTCCTGAACCAATTATCTCTAATCAACCTTATCACTTATAACAAACCTGAATAGCATTATTGATCTTGAGCATTTTTATCAGTCTATCAGCATATCTCGAATTCCGTTGCTCTATGTAGTAACTATGTAGGTTATTTGTCAGAATCTCTTGAAATCTCTCCATAACTTCAGAAATCTTCCCTCCGAATCTCCCAGAAGCATATTGAAAACACAGTTGAGCCAACATAAAAGTCAGCTCGACCTCTGATAAACATAACTCCTTCAAGTTGTCAATAACTGGACACAAATCGGATCCTCGCATTCCTTCGAGAAAGCTACAACACAAAAGTTGATCAACATATCAGTAGGTTATCAGTTTATCACTCACTAGCTAACTTGTCCTTCCGGGTACCGACTCATCCATCCAATATCAGCTTTTGGAGGGGAAATATCAGTTAGAATGCCGTCTCCAGTGATCCTTTCCGTTGATTTGGCATTTTTATTGCGAGTTCGATAGAGCGCAGTTGCAATGAGCTTGTGGAGCCGGCTCCAGACATGCCAGGACCCGAGGACTAGTT
Source organism: Caenorhabditis becei (assembly GCA_900536315.3). NCBI lineage: Eukaryota > Metazoa > Nematoda > Chromadorea > Rhabditida > Rhabditidae > Caenorhabditis > Caenorhabditis becei. The sequence goes on from LR539392.1 coordinate 282,073, forward strand.
GGATCTGAAAGGCGTATCAGTTATCAGTCTTATCAGTCAATCCTTACCTTCAAAGAGTCCTCTAGCTCTTGAAATGGCTCAAAGTAGGTCAACCACCTGGCAGTGGTGAGCAAGTAGAACTCCCAGAGCTCTGAAGTCTCTTTTCGGGTTATCGCTGGTTGGAACTTGAATTAACTTTTCTTATCAGTAACCTTATCACTTATCAGATACCTTTGGCTTTATCTCGCTTGAACTTCTGAATCCATACCCCAACTTCTCCAAATGACTTCTGGCAGCCCATGGGGATTCACAACCGTCTTCCATAATCTTCTGAGCTCTACTGATAAGGTTGTTAACATTAACAAAAGTTTTTCTGATGGGATGAATGTCAGGATCGCAGAAGATCACGATGTGAGGTCTTCCAAGGAACTCTTCGAAAGCTGGGGGAAGTTTTCGCTTCCGAGGCATCACTGGGTCACGGTCGAGTTGGAATTCTGGAAAAAAATGAAAGAATTTGGAGGTCTTAGTGATTTTCAGGCTCCAGTAGCCTAGAATCTCTGAAATGTTGGAATGATAAGGAATGATAAGGATTCAGAAGCCCTCAACTCACTAGAAGTCGTCATTCCAACTGCTCGACACCTCTTCAACCTGCAAGGCTTACAGCGATAACTGAAAAAAGGATGAATGATCAATTCCACCTGATAAGCTGATAAAACTTTTCCCCCGTACAATTCCTGCTCAAACACTCCATTTCGCTCCATTTCGAATCAGCGTTCCTTCGGAAAAAAGCTGCACAAGCTCGACAGCTGATAACTCCGAAATGCGTTCCCTGGCCGAGTTGGCCGCAGATTTGGCAGTATTGGGGGGTCATTTTTATTTGGAAAAAGAAGAAGAAGGTAAAGGAAAAAAAAAGGTGGTAGAAACGAGAAATTGGGGGGAAAAGAGAGGGACAACTACGGGAAGAGACGCAGACGGTGAGAGAAGCATGTGAGAGAGAGAGCGAGTATTATTTGTCTAGAGGGCTAGCACCCAGTGTCTTTGAACATTTCCGGATGAGAATAGTCCGCTGTGAACACATCAAACGTCCTGGCAATCAACGACTTCTCTCGAAACCTTCGAATCGACTTCTGAATCTCCCCATTGATCTTCATCATCTGAGCCATTCTCCCAGCGTAATTGACCACTTTTGGGGTCCTGGTGCATGTCTCATAGTAGTGATTATGCAGGTCATTTGCTAGAATCTGCTGGAATCTCTCTGAAATCTCGCGGAGTTCTTCTGGAAATCGACTGCCAGCGTATTCAAAGCATAGCTGGCCGAACATGAAGGTTATTTCCACATTGGAAGGGGTGAGCTTGTCCAGAAGCTTGATTATCGGGTCGAATTCAAATTTCCCGTCGAAATAGACTAGGAATCTGGAAAATCGAATCATTTTCAGATTCTGGAGCTTTAAACTCACTGAAACAGATCCTTCCACGAGTAATTTGAAAGCCAGGACATTTCAAACTCGACATTCTTCATATTCAGATAACTGTACCCTCTCGAGAGGACCTGCTCATTCTCCAGATGACACTGTGACCTCTTCAAGTTCATCGTCTGAATCATTTTGTGAAGTCTTCCCCAGACATGCCATACACATTGCAGCATCTTCATCTGAACAGTCATCGGTAGCATTCGAAACTCGTCGAAATGGGTAAGCCACGTGGCAGTTGACAGGAAGTCGTAGTTCCACATGTCCATTGTGTCTTTTTGAGTGACTTTTGACAAGCATCTGGTCTTTGGGAACTTTAGAAACTTCTCGGAAGCTATTGTGAGCTTCTGAAGTTGAGAATCTGTCTTCCAGGGGGTCCCGGATTCAGATTTTAGAATGACCCAGCCTCGATTTATCAGATTCTTCACATTGACAAATGTCCGCTTCATTGGTGTCTGTTTTGTGCAGAAAAGGACTAGAGATGGGCGGCCGACGAACTTCTCGACGGATTTTGGGATTGATACGGTTGCTGGTGATAAGGCAGAGGTGATAAGAGCTGAAATCCAAAATAACATATCACCAAATAGTCAGAACTGACCATCTCCATCCATCCCAACTTGCCGGCACTTTTTCAATCGACAACTCTTACAAATGTACTTTTCCCCATCGAAAATCTGACAATTCCCCTCGAATTTACACGATTTCCTTTTCTTTGGGGCCAGTAGAGCTCTTCTGAAACAACAGCTCAGTACGACACTCCGAAATCCCGTTTACCTGAAGAATGCAGCACAGGCCCGACAACTTTTGACTCCGAAATGGAAGCCGCGGGCAAAGTTTCCGCAGACTTGACAGTGATTTGAGGGGGTTGGGGACATGCTGAAAGATGGGGAGAGGGGTGACTGATAAGAGGTGATAAAGTGATAAGACAATGTTCTAGGGATGGTATCCTCAAAACCAAGTTCATTAACATTTCAGTAAGAACCAAAGTTTTATCGAAAAGAGGTATTTGAACAGAAAAGAGACACACAGTGGCCTAACAACCAAAATCTGTGAACATTTCCGGATGAGAATAGTCCGCTGTGAACACATCAAACGTCCTGGCAATCAACGACTTCTCTCGAAACCTTCGTATCGACTTCTGAATCTCCCCGTTGATCTTCATCATCTGAGCCATTCTCCCAGCGTAATTGACCACTTTTGGGGTCCTGGTGCATGTCTCATAGTAGTGATTATGCAGGTCATTTGCTAGAATTTGCTGGAATCTCTCTGAAATCTCGCGGAGTTCTTCTGGGAATCGGCTGGCAGCGTATTCAAAGCATAGATTGGCAAACATGAATGTTATCTCTACATCAGTGGGTTCCAACTTGTTGATCAGATGAACAAAGTGATCCACTTCAAACTTCCCGTCATTGAGAACAAGGAATCTGAACTTTTTACTCTTTTCCATCAGAAACAGGAATCTCACGCCATTAACTGTTCTGCTGGATAACTGGAAAGCCATGAAATATCAAACTGACTGTTCCGAATGTCCACATATATCCGTCCACTGCACATTATCCCATCATCAGTCGATTTCAACGTGTTTCTCAGCTTTACAGTCTGTGTGAAGCTATAGAATCGAGCCCAGATGTGCCAGGTGGACTGGAGGATTTTCATCTGACAATGAAAATTGATACTGTGATAAGATAAAGAGACATTACCTGCACACCAAGCGGTAACGTCCGAAACTCGTCGAAATGGGTCAGCCACGTTGCAGTTGACAAGAAGTCAAACTCCCACATTTCCATAGTGTCCTTTTTGGTTAGTTTTGAGGAGAACTTGAATTTGGAAAAGTTTAGAAACTTTCCAGAACCTAAAGTGAGCTTCTGGAGTTGGGATTTTGTGCTCAATGGTGTAGCAGAGTGGTTCTTCAGAATGTCCCAACCGCCGTTTACCAGATTCTTCACATTGACAAAAGTTCGGGTGATTGGATACTTTTTAGTACAGAATATCACGAGAGATGGGCGGCCGACGAATTTCTCGACGGATTTTGGGATTGAAACTTTTGATGGTGATAAGGAGGTGATTAGAGCTGAAATCCATAATCACTGTTTTCAAAAAGAAAAGAACTCACAATCTCCATGCATCCCAACTTGCCGGCACTTTTTCAATCGACAACTCTTACAAATGTACTTTTCCCCATTGAAAATCTGACAGTTTCCCTTGAGTTTACACGATTTTCGTTGCTTTGGGGCCAGTAGAGCTCTTCTGAAATGACTGCTCAGTACGACACTCCGAAATCCCGCTCACCTGAAAAATGCAGCACAGGCCCGACAACTTTTGACTCCGAAATGGAAGCCGCGGGCGAAATTTCCGCAGACTTGGCAGTGATTTGAGGACATTTTGGGGCTGGAATTAGGGATTGATAAGGGGTGATAAAGTGATAAAGGACTGAAAAATTGAAATGTATAAAATGAAGAACATACTTTTCCATGTGATTCTGAAGTGATAAGAGAACATAAAAGCAGAAGGCACACAGGTGATAATGGTGATAAAACACAACACAAAATGGTATAGTGTTCTTTGGACCGGGGAGGTGATGGACTGATAAGGGTACCCCAAGGACCACTACCTTCTGATCAACAAGATTTACTGATAAGCTGATAACACTTTCATTAATCAACAACAATCGAAAAACATCTCGGGATGCGAGAATTCTACATGAAAAATGTCAAACTTCTGTGCCAACTCTGCCTTCCACCGCTTCTCCCATATCACCTTCTGGATCATGTTATTGATCTTCATCATTTTCGCAATCCTCTCTCCGTAATGACTGATATTGTTAAGCTGATAATAATTGTGCAACTCATCGGATATCACATCAAGAAAATGGTCCATGGTGATGAGAAGGTCGCCTTGGATTCGTTTTCCAGCGTAGTGAAAGCACAGTTGGCAAGTCATGAAGGAGGTCTCGATGTCGGTGGGACAGAGTTCCTCGAGGTATTTGACGAGTTCGTTGTGCACCCAGGAATCGGAGTTTTCGAGGAAACTGAAAAAGATTCAGATTAAGGGATGGGGATTCTGAGGGATTCTGGAGCTCGGCATGTATCACTGATAACTTCCTATTCTGACCTTTTGGCCGTATCATTGCTGCTGATAAGATACTGATAACAGGATAAGTCCAGGCAATGAACGGACATTCAAATGACACTAATCACGGCCCATTAGCTTCACTTTTGAACACCAGCTATCACTGATAAGCTCCCATTTTGGTCCAGTGGCCTTATCAGCTTATCAGTGGTCCTGAAGAGTTACTGATAACAGGATGTGTCTAGGCTATGAACGGGCGTTCGAATGACACTATTCACGGTCCCTCTAGCTTCACTTTGACTATCAGCTATCACTGATAAGCCCCCCCCCCTCTTCACTCACAACATAATCTCCTCATTCCTATACTTTGTACACCACGACACATCCAGCTCACAATTCCTCAAATCCATCCTTGAATTCTTGGTTATCATGAACTCATCCTCCCCGATTTTCCTTGATTTCCGTAGCCTTGCCGTCTGCACCAATCTGTCCATTCTGGCGCGAATGTGCCATGTTACCATGAGAAGTTGCAACTGGAAAAGAGGAAAATGAGTTTTCAGTACGACACTCCGAAATCCCGCTCACCTTAACAAGCTGTGGAAGCTTGTGAAATTCGTCGAATTGACACAGCCATTTGGCGTTTTTCAAAAACTCAATTTCCCAGTTTTTGATGAAAAATGACTTGTCCAATAGAGCGACTTTGTCAATTCCTTCTGTATCCGGATCCATACTCATCCACCTTCCCGCCAAACTCATTTTCTCCAAAATCCCCAAATTTCCATTCTTTTCCGGAAAAATCGGCCCGAAATTCATCAAATCCGTCGCCTTATCGATAAGAAATGTCACATCAATCACGGATTTTCTCGAGGGACTTGGAGCATTGCAATGGATGATATGGGCGGGTCGGCCGACAAAAGTAGACATTGAGGAGGGGATTGGAGGGTGATAAGGAGTGATAAGGGACTTGATCTTATCACGGTTGTGTTGGAAATCTGAAGGTTGATAACTGATAACGATTTCTGAAAAAATGGGGAAAAACTAACGTTTTGGATCCATTCCAACTTTGTAACACTTTCGCAATCTGCATTTTTTACAGTAGAACCTGAAATTTGCTTCATTTTCAGAAAAAAACTTCAATTTGACCTACTTTCCAAAAAATATCACTTGACACGTGTCATCTCCCCTTATACACTTGAAACTTTCCGAATTCTTATCAACAACACTTCTCCTGCAAAAACATTGATAAAAACTGATTAGATCCTACTGCAAATCACCTGAAAAACGCCGAACAAGCCCGACAACTGATGGCTCCGAAATGGTTCCCATGAGCTTTTTGGCCGCAGATTTGGCACGATATTTGGGTCATTTTGGAAGGGAAATTGGGCCAAAATCGATAGGAAAATAGAAAAATGATGATGAAAAATAGGGGAAAATCGGAGGGGAGACGCAGGTTGGGAGAGAAAAAAGGACAGTTCAAACTAAACAGATGATAAAAGTGTGAGGGAGAAGGGCATTGGCGCTTTTGGAGAGACTTGGCGCAATTTGAGATGCTTGACGCAACTTGAGATACTTTACGCTTTTAGAGACTCCCTGGCGCTATCACGGGTTTTTGGCACACTTTGTGGTTCTTGGGGCAATTTATGATACTTGACGCTTTTAGGAATCTTTGGCGCTATTCTCGGTCATTGGCACATTTTGTGATACTTGACGCATTTCTGGATCCTTGACGCATTCCTTGATCCCTGGTACTATAATGAACCCTTGGTGCACTTTATAATCTTTGACTCATTTCTTGATCCTTTGCGCAATTCTGTTTTCCTTGACACAATTCAATTCTAGATCCCCGTCGCTCTTTCTCTTTCTCTTATCACCTATCTTATCACTATCTCCCACTCTCAAGTTCCCCGACCACTTCTTCTACATCCATTCCAAAAACTGCCCTTTTCTTCCGTTTCTCTGTCTGCGTCTTTGATGTCTGTGAGGTGCTTATTCTCAAATTACGACTCCATAAACATAAGTCGGCGTTTTTTGGGCATAATCTACAAGAAAATGTATGTACATGAAATTGGCGTAGTTTGGAGTCGATGGAGCCTTTGCGCATTTGTGGTGCTTTCCTGAATGCCTGGCGCTTTCCTGGATGACTGGCATTATCCTTGACGCCTTTCCCGATCCCTGACGCTATTCTTGACGCTTTTCTAGATCCTTGACGCGTCTCGCGATCCCTGGCGCCATTCCCGCTCCTTGACGCATTTCACGTGACACTCCCCCTGTTTCCCACTATCTCCCGCCAACAGTCAATCAGAAACACTTGTCCAAACATCAGCGTCTCTCCGACACTATCTCTCTCTCTATTTACTTGTCCCCCCATTGATTCTTCTTCTTCTTCTTTCAACAACTATGTCTGCGTCTCTTCTCTCTCCTCATGTAAAAGTTCAAATTCCCTGATTGGGAACATGCGAAAAACAGTCTGAAAATGGCTGGTTTTTAGTGGAGTTTCTGTGATTTTTAAGTTCTCAAGTCATTTTCCCCCTTCTCGCTAGAATGTTCTTCATAACTTTACGACTCCTTATCACCCCTTCTTAACTGTCTTTTCCATGTCCAAACGCGCTATTTTTCAGTGATAAGACCATGGTGATGCAAAAAGTGATCGATTGGGAAGTTGTGCCCACTGGATCCAACATGGAGGTTATGATTCCACTCAACTTCTTTCCTTGTCAAGTCTGCGGACTTCAAGCTCATGGAAACCATTTCGGAGCGATTAGTTGCAGGGCGTGTGCCGCGTTTTTCAGGTGAGCGGGATTTCGGAGTGTCGTACTAAAAATCGGTTTAGACGGGCGGCAACATGCTCCAAAACGGTTTATAAGTGCAAGAAAGACGAGAATTGCGAGATTTGGTCGAATGGGCGGTTCCAATGTAAAAAGTGTCGACTTGTAAAGTGCCAAGAGGTTGGAATGGATCCGACTAGTGAGTTATTTGTAAAGATTATCTTGGAAATGGTGATTTAGAGTTTCAATTCGATCGGGATCCCATATCAACTACAGAACAATTCACAAACACCAAGATCGGGAAGAGACCGATTTTTGTTGGCAAGTTGCCAGAAGTGAGTTAGAGAGTGGTTAGGCTAGGCCAGGCCGTTTTAGGCTTATTCAGGCTTTTTAAGCCTTTTAATGCTCTTTAGGCCGGCTCTCTAGACCCATTCAGGCTCTTTAGGCTCACTTAGGCTATTTCAAGCGTCTATTCAGGCTTTCTAAACCCTTTCAAGCTCTTTAGGTCCGTTCAGGCCCTCTAGGCCTATTCAGGCTCTAGGCCCATTTAGGCTCTTAAGGCCATTCAAGCTCTTCAGGCTCTTTTAGGCTCGCTATGCCTATTCAGGCTCATATAGGTCATTTTAGGCTCTCCGGGCCCATTTGGACTCTCTATGCCTATTCAGGCTCCCAATGGTCATACTCTAAGCCCATTCAGGCTCAGTTAGGCCGTTTCAGGCTTTGTTTAGGCCTATCTAGTCCCTTTTTCCAAGCCTTCCAGTCCTAATCTTTTCATTTTCCAGACAGTTGAACACTTCCTCGGCCGTCCACACTTCATCATCTTCATGGAACCCTCCTCTTCCATGTTCAGCGAAAAGAACTTTGTCGATTGTCAATTCCTTATCGAAAAAGCGGCAAATCTCCTTCATCTTGGCTCTGAGAAGCCCATTTATGCGAGGAATCATCTGGAAAAATTGGCACTTGGGCTCAAATTGGTCAGGGATCAAAGCGACGGATCATCGTCGGAAATGCAGATTATTAGGAAGATTGGGAAGGAAGAGGCTATGACATTTTGGGAGAGGGACTTCTTGGGAGCTGCCAGATGGTTGACCTACTTTGATGACTTTCAGTTGTTGCCGCATGCTCAGCAGGTAAGATTGAAGCCTGAATTTGAGGACTGAAGCCTGAACCCCGAAGCCTGAAGCTTGAATCTTGAGGCCTGAAGCTGGAAGCCTGAAGCCTAACGCTTGAAAAGTCGGCATTTTGTCTTGAATTTAGTCCTCCCTGACCCAAATCTGACCTCTTTCCTTCCAGATCTTGCTCCTAAAAGCTGTCTGGCATGTCTGGAGCCGTCTTGACAAACTAGCTCTCACCGCGACTGGAAGACGTCGAAAAGTGGTCGATGATAAGATGATGATGATCGGAAACAACTCTTTCCTGGATGTTCAGAACGTTGAATTGGATATCTCCTGGTTTACGAAGTATAAGAAGGAGCAGTTGGGATTGTGAGTACATTCTTATCACCTTATCAGTAACACTATCATTATTCCAGTTTCTTCGATGAAGTTGAAGATTGGATGCTTCGTCCCTGCTTGGACCCTCTCATTGAACTTCAACCCACTGACGTGGAAATCACTTACATGTTATGCCAACTTTGCTTCCACTACGCTGGAAAACGGTTTCAAGGAGAGATTCTGGAGGTTATGGAGAAGTTCCAAGACACATTGGCTAATAACCTGCATGATTACTATGTGAATGAGTTGAGGATGCCTCGATATGTCGGCAGGTTGAATCAGATGCTGAAGATCAATAATCGGATACAGGTAAGCGGGTTTTTATACGCACTTGGCGCCGGCTGGTGACCGAGCTTCCGTGGCGCAATAGGCAGCGCGTTCGGCTGTTAACCGAAAGGTTGGTGGTTCGAGCCCACCCGGGAGCGAAAATTTTTTTTCTATCATCCCTGAACTTTATCAATTTATCACCTTATCATTACAGCAAGACATCTGGGAGAAACGCTCCAAATACGAAATCGCCAAACTCTTTGACATTTACTGTATCGAGTTCTCACATCCGGAAATGTTCATGGATTCTGCTTGTTGAGAGTGATAACAACTTTATCAATCAGTTTTTCGTACATTTGAAATAAAATAATGATCTGATTTTAATTGTGCCTCCTCTTGAGAATCCCGGAAAAGACCCGTGGGGTGATGAAGTTTCCAGCGATCTTTTGAAGGCTTGGTGGACCGTCCTTGGAACAGGCGACCTGGAAAAATGCACTAGAAGTGTGAAAATTGGGTTAAAATCGATCTAGAAAAGTCAAAATCGGGGTTTGAACGGTCAAAACAAGCCCAGAATGGTCAAAAAAGGCCTAGAATAGTATAAATAGGCCTAGATTGGTCAAAAAAGGCCTGAAACGGTAAAAATTGGCTTAGAAGGCAGAACATGGTTTGATCCTGGCTTTGAGAGCAGAAATTCAGCCTTATTTAGGCCTGGAAAGCCCAAATCCAGGTCTGAAAAGCCTACCTCATATCGATTGAAAAAGTTTGCGATGAAGAGGAACAACTCCATCCTAGCCAGTCCCTCGCCGAGACATTGCCTCTTTCCAATGGAAAATGGCACCAGCTCCTCCACTTTTTTCAACTTTCCATTCTCGATAAACCGATCCGGATTGAACTTGTACGGCTCCGGAAACACCTTCTCTTCCAGCATTACAGTTCCTATTTGTGCAATGACTCCAGTGCCTTTTGGAATGTGCCAGCCATTGATTACGGTATCCCGAGTTGTGACATGTGGGAAGTTCAACGGGACAATGTTGGCGCATCTTTGTGTTTCATTGATAAATGCATTCATGTAGGGCAGATCATTCTTATCAGCTGTTGTCACCATCCTATCATTCCCTATCACTCTATCAAGCTCTTCATGAAGTTTCTCTTGAACTCCTGGATTGTTCAAAACATAGCTGATCGCCCAGGAAGTGGTATTTGTCGTGGTTGTTAATCCCGCAAACCAGAGGTCCAAGACTACATTGATGAGCTGCTTATCACTGGAATTATCACCTTATCATCTGTTATCTCTTATCACTAACCAGAATGTCATATCTCCTTCCTCCTGTCGTTTCTTCTGCTCTTTGAAGTAGCATTCAACGTAATCAGAGCTTTCCTCTTGAGAAAAGTCAATGTTCTTCCGATGCTCAGCGATTTGTTTCAGGAAGAATCGATTGTAGTCGTCGCGGAAATCCTCGATTCTTGAATAGCTCACTGATAAGATCGAGTTATAAAAATCAGGTACTCACGGCTTCACTACAAATCGTTTTGGAACAATTTTGGCCAAAAATGGAATATTCATGACCAGGAAAATGAAAAAATTCCCAAAGATATCATTAGGAGCATCGATGATCTTCTTGATTTGCAGGAACTCATCGTGATGCGCCTGGAACCTTCAGAATCTCAAAAAAGCCTTCGGAATCCTTATCACCTCATCAAATCGATATCCGAAGAGCAATTGATTGATAACATTGGCGATAGCATTATCAAAAACATCAGGG
>LR539392.1:294153-324456 GCA_900536315.3 Caenorhabditis becei
AGGCTTCCAGGCTTCCAGGCTTCCAGGCTTCCAGGCTTCCAGGCTTCCAGGCTTCCAGGCTTCCAGGCTTCCAGGCTTCCAAAGGATATAAACTCAATATTTAGTAGAGTAAATTGGCGTTGCCGGCTCAACAGTCGGAGCTTTGTAACTCGGGAATAGCAGTGATTTGATGATAACTGACAGGGACGATGAGAATAGAGCTTTAACGTTTCTCCGGTTACAAAGTATATAGGCGATTTGAATGGTCAAAGGCGTCAGATAAATGTCAGCCAAATAGAGGAAGAATGTTGCACTAAATGTACCATGCCAGACCCATATCTAACAATGAAATAAGACATATGGGAGCCAAACAGAAACTTACCGTTCTGCTAACCAAATGTATCATTATTTGATAGAATATGTACTTTTGCGGCTTACTAACAGCTGCCGACGCTAAATTGGCCAGCTTATTGACACTTATGTAAACGGGAATAAAGAGTAATGCTCCAGCCAACTGGAGTCCATTTAGGATGAAGAGAATGCACTTATCAACGAAAATATCATCCTCGCTTCCAGTTGAGCGCACCAATCGGAATATGTTGAGAGCAGACAGGGAGTAGAGGAACACCAGAACAACTCGAAGCTTCCATTTCGACAAGATCACGTACTTCTCGCTTGCCGGGAAGAAATAGATCAGGAATCGCTGAACAGCCAGTAGAAAGTGAAGAATGTACTGAACGTTTGGAACAATTGACATTGCGAACAATGCAGAAACCGATATGAACACCACAACCACGTAGATGAACAACAAAACCAAGTCGACAACCATCCACGCCAAGTTTCTGAACCTTTGCTAGTACGTACTCCTGTGAAGGTACATTCTCTTACTTTGAGTTACCATCAGCGTCTTTATACAAATAGGGCTCATTTATCAGGGCCAAAGGGTATATCAATGTTCCTAGAATCATGACTTTCACCACAAAGTTGAAGTGTTTGATGACTGGATACACTGCTGTTGCCATGTCCGACTCTTTATTCTGGCGTTGGAGGAATAGGAAAATGGGAAAGAGCAGGTATGTTGAAATGATAGAAATGAGGAAGACGATAAAGTTTGGATTGAAATCACGAACATCGACTTTCAAAAAATTTGTTCTAAAATCGTTAAAGTTGGAGTCGTTCATGTTCACTTCCTCTGTGAATATTGACTAGATGATGTGGCTTTTATATCAATTTTCACCTGTTTTCAAAGAAAACAAAGTTTCGAGGAGCAAGATCACCTGTCAGTTTGAGTTTTTGAAAAAAAAATGATCATTGGGTCTTGTAACGAAAATGGTTCCTGGTTGAAATCGAGCTCATATCCAATTCAATTGAAAATGTGAAAAAAAACCTTGTCCACTATTTTCGTGGCGAGACCCATGAGGTGAGGTGATACCGTAATCCTGAAGAATCACTTCTTTTCAAACCGGTGAATTCATCAAGAACTTATCTCCAGACACATCGCCGACGACACGTAATGTTTCGGAATATCAGTGATTGCCAGAGTCATCCTGTTCCTTATCAGCTCATTTTTTCCACTTTTCACTATACAATTTGAGGTCTTTGTAAGGGTAAGTAGGTCAAATGATAACACTTCATCAGTTATCACCTTATCAGGTAATCGGCTCAATTCTAAACACCTTCTGGATCTCAGAGATCCCTTTAATGGCTCTTCTGGCTGTCTCCAGAATCTTCATCTTTCGTGGCTTGCACTCCACCTTCTCAGTGATAGCCAGAGTAATCCTCTTCCTTATCACCTCCTGGATGTCATTTGTTCTTATCACTGGTGCTATCACTCAAAACTTCATGTTCTACCCACCATCCTGGCAGTATGACGTCACTGCGATGTACGCTACCATTTTTGTGAAGCTGGAGATTATCACTGTTATCAGTAGCTTGGAAATTGCTTATCTTTCGTATCTAGTGATAATTTATTTGATCTACATGGTTAGTGATAAGAAAGTGATAACAGTTTGACTAGACACATCACCGACGACACGAAATGTTTCGGAAAATCCAACGGGATTGATACCAGAGAACTCCTTGCACCTACAGTAATCCTGTATATTTGGACACGTTTTTCAGTGTCCAAAAGCTGCGTAAATACCAAAAAAATCGACCCATTTTGGTCAATTTTGAGCTAAAAATAGATGAAAAACTTGCTTGGACAAATGAAACTTTTTCACTTTTTTTCGACTTTTTTTCTCTTTTTTTAAATTTTTTTCTCCAGATTTTTAGTTTTTTTATCAGTTGATCCATTTTCTTATCAGTAATCAAGGTACGAAGAAAAAGAACAAATTCATTGAACCGTGAGAAAAAGAGTACACCTTCGTTTCCTAGAAGTTCATCTATCACGTGTTCGGTGTGACCCAAGTGATAGAGACCTTCGAATCACTCTTGCACCTTATCACTCGTCGACATTCTCTTCTGATAGCATTGTTGAATATCAGTAGAGTCACTGGACTGATATAAGCGCCGCCGATCCAGAAACAGTTGATTAGAGCCAGAGCTGTGGGGGATTGGATGTTGAACAAGTCGTCTGGAAAGATATCTTATCAGGGACTGATAAGAAAGTGTTAACAATGATAAGGCTCACTTCCGGAATGCCATAAAACCAAGTAGATCAAGATATAGGTCACTGTGAAGGTGTACTGATAAAGAATCGACTTCTCGTTGGATCTTCTACTAGTGGACAGCGCAACTTGTTTCTTCTGAAACTTATCAGTTCACCTCTTATCATTTCCTTATCACTCACCATGTAAATCAGATAGATTATCACTAGATACGAAAAATATGCAATCGCCAAGCTACTGATAACAGTGATAATCTCCAGCTTCACAAAAATAGAAGCGTACTTAGCAGTGACGTCGTACTGCCAGGATGGTGGGTAGAACATGAAGTTTTGAGTGATAGCACCAGTGATAAGAACAAATGACATCCAGGAGGTGATAAGGAATAGGATGAGTCTGGCTATCACTGATAAGAAGGTGGAGTGCAAGCCACGAAAGATGAAGATTCTGGAGACAGCCAGAAGAGCCATTAGAGGGATCTCTGCGATCCAGAAGGTATTTAGAATTGAGCCGATTACCTGATAGGTGATAACTGATAAAGTGTTATCATTCGACCTACTTACCCTTACAAAGACCTCAAATTGTATTGCGAAAAGTGGAAAAAATAGGAAGAAACTGGAGACAAAATGGCAGATAACATGTCCAATTTCCAAGATATTGATAAGATTCATCAACTTGAAAGTGGCGTTTTTTGCGGATTTTTCTTTGGTATGAAGAGCCTGAAAGTGATAAGACTTGTTATCAGTGATATGGATAAGGCTAACCATCATCACAATCACTTCGAGTGGTAACACTGGAGTTGAGAAGAGAATGTACAGAGATCCATAGATTATCATTGAATCATCAGGATTGATAAGGAAAATTGAGGTGTTATCAGTAGTCATTTCAGACTGATAAGGTTTCTAGTTTGACACAAAATGATATGAACTGATATGAGGTGACAACAAACTTCTATGGGAAAAAGTAGTGAGATCAGACTTTTTCCGTGTGAATAACTTTCGAGTGATAAGGTGATAAGGGAAACCGAAAGTTCGGCAACAAATGAGTCAGAACCCTTGGCGGGAATTCAAATTTCCGCCAGCTTGAAACCGATTTTTGCTGGTGGGTCAAAGCTGTGTCAACAGTTCAGAGTAGAACGGAATCAAACTCAATCGGCCGGTGGAAAAAAATGATTTATTAGTCGGAGAGAAAAGGAGGAAGTAATTGGGGGCGACAATAACACATAGCACACGGCCTTTTTTCAGCTTTTCTGTGAAAGTTGGAGTTGACCTATAAATAACAGACAGACTCTAGACTAACTAGGTCACTTTTTTTGTGAGGCTTTGATCTCGGTTTGATGTTTTTTTCTTTTGGCATATTGCCGCTTGCATTCAAAATTTCAAATTGGCGCGCACAATATCTTGCAGCGAAAACTACAGTAAGACATGCATTTTGTAGTGTTTTTAGGCTATTTTGGGTATTCCAGCCCAAAAAACACTGAACAAACACGTCTTACTGTAGTTTTCGCTGCGAGATATCGAGCGCGCCAATTTGAAGTTTTGAATGCAATGGGGACACATATGAGCTTCTGAAAACGGAAATTTTCAAATTGTTGGCTTTGATCGGCTTCTGACACTCCAGAATCACCTTTCCAGTGACATTTTCTGAAATTGCCTTTTTGGTCGAACTCAATACGAATTGAATTCTTTATTTGGTTAGCCGAGGCCATTTTGCATGGAAAAAATGATGCGGACACTTATATTTAGCATCTTATAAGCCACAAAACCTACATTAGAGGTCCAAATTTACACTTTGCAACCTTAGAATGCAGCACTGATGTCGGTTTCTCAAGAATCAGAAAGAAAGTTTATTTCGAGGTAGCAATGGGATAACAATTTTGAGGTATTTAGTGATAAGGAGGTCGAGAATGAGGTAGTGATAAGGAATATATCATCAATTTTCAAAAGTAGACCTTTTCCATAATTGGCACAGTGCCAATGATGATTTCAGTACAACCTTCTATTTTTCCCTTGAAAGTAGACGTCGACTCGACACCAATCCACAAATAGTAAATTACTTTAATGGATTTGGTATAAAATGTTGGGATAACTGTTGGAACTGTTATTTTGACCGGAACAACTTCCTTGGCACCCGCACCAATCGAGCACTTTGTCTGGCCCTTGGCATTTTTCGGTATCTTGTCGGTAACATCAAGATGACCCTCAGCCCTAAACCTAAAAAAAGTTGCAAGTCCTTTCAAGTAAGCTCTGACGAGATGGACAGTGATAAGGAACTTATCATTCATCAGCCAAGAAATCTAAAATTTGCAGTTCAAGTTGACATTGCAAATATTGCAAATCACAGAATCTGATTCATGCATCATACTATAAACATTTGCTGCTCTTTCGATCCAGGACTTTTTCGGAGATAAGAAAGTTTGCAACTTTTTGGAAGGGAATGAGTAATCAAATTTATTTAGAAGTAGCAAAGTTTAACGAGATAGTCATCAATTGGTTTCCGGTTCAATGGATCAAAAGTAGAAAGCTTTTTTTGAACTTCCGTCGTATTCGGAATTGGCACGGTGCCAATTAAAACTCGCGTGCAGTGTTCCATCTTTCCCTTGAATGTCGATGTCGACTCGAGACCCACGTACAAATAATAGTTGATATCCATTAGTTGGGACTTCATCGTTGTCATGACCGCAGGGCAGGTCATCTCGACAAAAACGACTTCATTGGTGCCAGGAGCAATCGAACATTTCACTTCTGCTTTCACATTCAACTTGCTTCCAATTACATCTTGCTCATCACAAGCCCGGAAAACCAAGTTACGGGTCAAGCGGACTCGAACCAAGTGAACTGGTTTCTTGGATTGGTTATCAACTTTGACGGGAATCACAATCTTCTCTCCGGCAACGAAGCCTTGTTTGTACACTAGGTACTGCAAAAATGGGTTGATAATCAGTGATATAACGATTGCATCTCAAAGTCGGAGTGGGTAGATTTACGGAGCTGAGGCGCCGCAACGAACGAGGGGTACGGTAGTTGCGCAACAATCAATTTCGTCGTTGTCCACTAATTTTCCTCATTTTCATCGGTTTTTCAACCGATTTTCGCACTTTTTACAAAAAATAACTTTTTTGTCCCTTTTTTAAATTAAAAATGGCGAAAGCATTCGTTGCGGGAGCCTCAACGCCGTAAATCTACCGACTCTCATTTTGAGTTACCATGATAACTATCAGTGATAACAAGATCAAACTCACTTTATAGGACACCATTCCATTCTTGAAGATCATTCCGGTGTTTTGCATGTATTGGTGGATGAGTTCTCCTTTCACTTCGAGCTTGTTCAAGTCCACATGAAAGTTGACTGAAAGGAAAGGCTCCAATGACTTTTCTTATGATTCTCACCCTCAAATTCCTTCTTCGCATTCATATTCGCATTCATAAACCCTTGAACCTCAAGTTTACAGCTAACTTGATAAGAAATAGTCCCATCGAAAGTTGGCAATACCTCCGAAGGTAGGTCAAACGAGAACGGAAAGCTTCCAGCTTTGATCAGTCCTTCGTTTTCCGTGGTTTTTTGCCACATGACATCGTATTGATTGATCTGAACGTCCTGACCTCTATATGTTGTCGTCTTAGTTCTCAACACTGGTTGAAGTTGGAAGTTGCTAAAAAAAAGGTTTTTTTGCTGGTAATGACTCTGAAACTTACAGAGCAGCTTCCTGTTTCGTTCGCTTCAACGTGGTTTCCACAGATCCAAAAATGAAAACCTTCAGAGAATTTGCTTTGATCGGCTTATGACACTCCAGAATCACTTGTTCAGTCACTTTTTCTCCCGGATTGAAGCTGGCACTTGGAGCAAAATCGATACGAAGTGGCATGTCGGTAGGAAGAATGATTATTTGATAAGGGCGACCCGTTTTATATCATTTTTACAAGTTGTTTATCAATTTTTTCTGGAAGTTAAAAGTCAGTGATTCATAGAGAGAAAGTGATGTGATTCTGGTCGCTTTACTCATTGACCACTCACTGATAAGCTCTTACTGACGAGCTACCGTAATCCAGGCCACCGTGCTCTGTTCTGTGCTCTTTTGAATGTGCCGCGGCTGAGCCAACACCAAACCGTTCGGTTCAATGTAAAAACCGCACATCCGTAAATAGCCAACTTGTTCGGCAGGGCAGTTGTCCAAATGAAAAAAATGCGAGGAACATGCAGAATTACACATGTCAACAGACAATCGGCTATAAAACCGCTACAGTACCCTTCGGTGTTCCATTTCGTTTCACCAATGCTCTGGACACTTCTCCTGCTCTTCTTGGCTCCGAGAGCTGATGCTGGAATCTTTGTGGATCACAACTGCTCTACATGGACTGATGCTAATGGGGTTAGCCTTATCACCATCTTTATCACCTTATCACTAATTCCAGTGGGTATACGCTCCATCAGCTACCATGTGCTCCAGCGTGCTCAGCGATGCCAATTGTAATGCCCTCTACCCTCCAGTATCTGGAACAGATGTCCCGGAACCTGGAACTATCAAAGACCGAAACCCGAAATGCTATACTCCGGGTGATAAGAGAGGTCCTATCGACCCCGAATTGAAGAATTTTGCCAAGGAAAACTGCCCGAAACGATGCGCTTATTGTTGTGAGAATAGCGCGTATTCGTGTAGCAATGTTCAGTGTGAGTTATCAAGAGTATCGTAAGAGATATCAAAAACTGGTCTACTGATAAAATGATCAGCTTGATGTGACAAACATTTTATCAGTTGACAACTTTTTTCTATCTCTTATCACTCCCGAGTTATCACTCCTTGTAGTCCCCCGTCTCAACTGCGCGACCATCACCCAAGCCCAATGCCTCTCCTCCCAATGGCGAACCATCATCGCCCAAGACTGCCCATCCGCCTGTGGATTCTGCAACTCTGGAGGTTGTGTCGACGGTGTCCTGGACTGCGCCAACGACATCTCCATCTGCAACGCCGTCGGTCTTCAGACCTTTGTGAACACCTACTGCCAGAGGACCTGTGGTCGTTGTGCATCCTCAACCACTTCTTCTTCATCCGCAGTGGCTTCTTCCTGCTCCACCTACATCGCAGATACCTCTACTTCTTGCCGGGCATGGGCTGTCAATGGATTCTGCACCAACACTTTCTATACAGCGCTTCAGAGGAAGGCATACTGTGCGACTACTTGTAGGATTTGTTAGAACAAGAATAAAGTCTTATCAGTTGTCTGATCACTTGATTCCTTATCAGTTCACTTTGTTCAACATTGTGATCGAATTAGATAAGTGCCTGACATCATTTCTCTGATTTCCAATTTCCAATTCGGCAAACACCTGGACTTTTATTGAGCGAACAATTGGAACTGATCAAGGTAGAAACTCACTGATAAGACACTATAAAAGAGAGCTCCTTATCAGTAGAGTTATCAAATCAACAATGACTACTTCTCTGAGAATCTTCGCAATCTTCGCTGTCCTTCTTGTCTGCTGCTCTTTGGCGTTGGCTCAAGACTTTCAAGCAACTGATAACACTGATGGGTGAGTGATAAGGGAGTGATAAGAGAATGAGGATAACTTTCCAGGCATCGTGTAAAGCGATGGGGTTACTATGGCTGGGGACGTCCTCGCTTCTACCGCCCATACAACCCATGGCATTATCACGGAGGATGGGGACATCACTATGGAGGATATTATGGAAAGTAATTGATAACTGATAAGACTGATAACTTTATAGACATATCTTATACACTTGAAGGTCTCAAACCACAAATTGACCCTGTAAAACATATAGTTCCACTTCCAGTAGTCGAACAGGAACAGTCATCCATCCCGTATAAAACAGAAGTTTGAACTCTCAAAACAATACAATCCCCGGTTCCGCTGGATTTGATCCCATCTGGTTGATCGGTTTGCCAGGAGTAGCCCTGAGGAACTGTGGAGAGGGTCGGGTCGGTGAAGGTGAACTCCTGGAAAGAAGTGATAAACTGATAAGGGTACAGTGACCCACATTCGTCCCATTGCACTCTGCTGACTTCACCGCTGGCGCCTTACAACTAGATTTGCGGGTTCCATCTAGCCAAAACGCGTATTGAGCATATTTCGTCTTCTCCGATTGGATATTCTGAGCTCTCGCCAGCGCCCAATTGTACTCATCCATAGTCTCCAATCCACTCAGTTGAGCTCCATACATTGTAGAGCACTTGGAAGCTGCTGTGGCTTGATTGAAGCAATCATCAATGTAAATGACTCGGATGCACCATAATCCTAGAGGTCTGGTCATCATTGTGAAGTTGGATGGGCATTTTAGGTAGGAAGATGAGTTAAAGGTCCAGGTTGGCTCGGAATAGGTTACTGTATAGGATTTGTAGTAGTTCGTGGAGTTGTCATTACCGTAACCCTGAAAGATTGGAATCTAGGTCAAACTACAGTAACCCACAGATCCGGAAATCTCCGCTGGACACGTCGTGGAGTTGGAGAAGACCTTGATGGCGATCAAGTTCCCAGTTGACAAACGTGTAGCAGTGGTTATCTGACCAACATCAAACATTTGGCATTGCTGATCATTCAGATGATAAGCGACCTGATAAGGAAATGATATGAGGTTCTAGAAAGTTCAAGGATTCTTACCATGCATAAGGAGTTATTTAGACACTCTGACACACATTCATCCCAAGACAAAGTGACTGTACTTGAAGTGATAACACTATCAGGTTCCCCGTAAGCTATCATCATCATGAACTCGGAACCCACCTGGAATAGAGTCAAAGAGATACAGTAACCCAAAAGTTACCTGAGGGAGCAATAACACAATGAAAATCCACATAAGTTCTCGATGTTTCCGAAAAAGTCTGCTAACGGATGCAGCAGCTGAATCTAATAAGGGGGAAGCTCCTTGGAAACCCGATTGTAGAACTAGACCAATTGGCAGGAAAAAAGGAAAAAGAAAGCGTCTGGTCGGAATAATGAGGGCTTTTTTCCCGTTTTCCGGGGGTAGTCATGGAACCATCATGCACAGAGAATAAGGAGGGATTCTACGTTGGTCTAATACTTTGACAACTTTATTTCACACACTTGAAGGTCTCAATCCACAAATCATACCAGTAAAACACGTTGGCCCTGTCATTTTCCCTGTACTATCACATGAACAGTCATCCATTCCAAATGAAGTGCTATTTTGAATTTTCAAAGCGATACAGTCTCCAGCTTGACCTGTTGTGAGTGAGTCTGGTTGTTTGAATAGCCAGGAGTAGCCCTGGGGCACTGTGGAGAGAGTGGGGTCTTTGAAGGTGAACTCCTGAAAGAAGTGATAAATTGATAGTAATAATGAGTCCTTACATTTGTCCCATTGCATGTTGCTGACTTGGTGTCAGTCGGGTATTGACAACTAGACTTTCTAGATCCATCCAGCCAAAAACCAAATTGTAGAGAACCGCCCGACTTCCATTCCCAGATGTTCTGAGCTCTCGCCAGCGCCCAGTTGTACTCATCCATAGTCTCCAATCCACTCAGTTGAGCTGCATACGTTGTAGAGCACTTGGAAGCTGCTGTGGCTTGAGTGAAGCAATCATCAATGTAAATGACTCGGATGCACCATAAGCCAAGTGGCCTTGAGAACATTGCGAAATCAGTGGGGCATTTGAAGTAGGAAGATGAGTTGAATGTCCAGGTTGGCTCGGAATAGGATACTGTATAGGATTTGTAGTATCCCGTGGAGTTGTCACTACCGTAACCCTGAAAGATTGGAATCTAGGTCAAACTACAGTAACCCACAGATCCGGAAATCTCCGCTGGACAAATTGTGGAGTCGGAGAAGACCTTGATAGCTATGAAGTTCCCAGTTGACAAACGTGTAGCAGTGTTTATCTGACCAATAGCAAACATTTCACATTTAACATCATCCAGCTGATAAGCGACCTGATAAGAAAACAATCTAAAGTTCTAGAAAGTTCTAGGATTTTCACCATGCACAAGGAGTTATCTAGACACTCTGACACACAATCATCCCAAGGCAAAGTGACTGTATTTGAATTGATAACACTATCAGGTTCCCCATACGCTATCATCATCATGAACTCGGAATTCACCTGGAATAGTGTCAAAGAGGTACAGTAACCCGAAAGTTACCTGAGGCAGCAATAACACAATGAAAATCCACATTTGGTCTTGATGTTTTCCGGAAAAATCGTTCAGAAGAGGAATTAGATTCGAATGATCGCTCCGGCGGTGCCTTGGAAACCCGATTTTAGAGCAAGACCGAGAAAAAAGAAAGCGTCTGGTCGGGATAATGAGGCTCCGGCAGGTAGCCATGGGAGCAGTGTGCAGTGGCCCTGGTTTTTTGGTCTTTAAAAACATTGAAATAATCAGTTTATCAGTTAGTTTCATCAGATTAGAGTTAAAATCAATCAATGGCTTATTTCTTCAATTCAACTGGTGGCAAAGTCCTGTATTCCACCATATAATACTGCTCATCAGCCGTCTTGTCCTTGGTCTGCTGATGAGTATATCCTGGGTATGTTTTCGTGGACATTGCACTCTCGATAAAGCCAGTCACTCGGTTCCAGGTCAGTTGGAGGTTGTCATCTGGAAAGTTCTTATCTCTTATCTGTTATCAATGGCTATCACTTACAAGAACTCCAAACAGCGAATGTAAAGTCTCCTGGCGGGGTGCGATCGACGTTGAGATCCATGAGAAATTGGGAGTACTGGTAGTTGTCACAGTACTGAAGGTCGGTAGTGGCGAAGCATTGAGTGTTGGGGCCACAGTTGTCTCCAGGCCAGACGCCGTTCTGAAGAATAGAAGATGTTGAGAGGATTCAGAAGGCATACCTCGTGATTGCAATTCTTCTTTGTGTTTCGTTGGCAGTTACAGTATCCCAAGTTGCCACCGGAGATGCCAAGGAACACGGACACTTTTTTGTGCATTGGCATTCCAAGGGAGCAGGAGCCTGGAAGAAGGATTATTGTAGGTTGGGAAGGCGGGAAGCCTGAAAGCCTGGCCCAGAAGCCCCGAGAAGCCTGGAAGCCTGGAAGCCTGGAAGCCTGGAAGCTCGAAAGCCTGGCCCGAAAGCCCTGAGAAGCCTGGAGGCCTGGAAGCCTGGAAGCCTGGAAGCCTGGAAGCCTGAAAGCCTGAAAGCCTGGAAGCCTGGAAGCCTGGAAGCCTGGAAGCCTGGAAGCCTGGAAGCCTGGAAGCCTGGAAGCCTGGAAGCCTGGAAGGCTGGAAGCCTGGAAGCCTGGAAGCCTGGAAGCCTGGAAGCCTGGAAGCCTGGAAGCCTGGAAGCCTGGAAGCCTGGCCCGAAAGCCTCGAGAAGCTTAAAAGCCCGGCCCGGAAGCACCGAGAAGCCTGAAACCCGACCCACAAGTCCAAAAAACCCCGAACCCTTACCATAAGAAGTATTCGATGACCCTCCCTTGATAATCTTCCTCGCCATCGTCACTCCCATATCAAACGACACCACTGATAACTGATCAGCTCCAGTATACGCCAGCACTGCCTCCAAAAACTTGCGCAACCTCACCAAATCATTACAGTTGTGAGTCCAAGTCCCGTAAAAGTTTGGATTGGCGTCTTCCCAAGAGGTGGCGTACAACTCTGCACTTGTGTAGCCTTGAGAGAGGAAGTAGTTGATAGTGTTGGTGAATCCGGTTCCAGTTGTGGTCAGTTTCAGAGCAGTGTCCATGTTTCCGTGGATAAAGACCACTGGGGGATGGTTCAGGGTCATGGCGCCGGCTTGCTTTCCTCCGAAACTTCCTTGGGTTCCATAGTCGGTTCGGGCAAAGTTGTAGGAGGAATAGCCATTGCTGAAAAGCGATGGATCGGCTGTTCTTCAGAATTCCAAAACTCACTTATTCAACCATGTTTGAAAATCCGCCGTAATCGGACCCTGAGCGTCTCCCAGGACTCTAGTGATAGCAATGATAGCAGTGATAACTCCCAAGCAGTTCATTTTATTGAACTCGATACTTCTTACCTAACCCCCAACCATTTTATAGTCACTAGTGTCCACCCCCATACTTTTTATCAGTCGCATGATTTGATTTTGTGCCTCTAATCCTCTTCCTTTTGAGGTAAAAGGCAAAATTTCATCAAATAGTGATAAGAAGTGTGTATTGCTTGATCAAACCGGCTTCATGCCACAAACATAACCCCTAAAGCAGACATTTCCGTTTCCAGAAGTTGTACAAGAACAGTCGTCCATCCCGTTTTCTGGGGTCTTCTGAATCCGAAGAGCAATGCAACTTCCGTCCTGACCTGGTTGGGCTTGCATCCAGGAGTAGCCCTGGGGAACTGTGGAAAGGGTGGGGTCCGTGAAGGTGAATTCCTAAACTTGTAAGGTCACAGGGATTCAGAAGTTGACCTACATTTGTCCCGTTACACGTGGCACTTCTCACTTGACACGTGGATTTCCTCTTTCCATCCATCCAAAAACAATAAATCGGATGAGCAGTCGTCCTATTCGTCCAGAAGTCCAATGCTCTATTCAGAAGGTCTTCATATTCTTCTGGAGTGTTTGGTCCACTCAATTGCCCATTGAAATAGGATTTACACTGATTGATAGCTGCTTGATAAGTCTGACAAGTCTTTCCATCCACTGTCTTTAAATTTTTGGGTTACGGTAGCTGGGATGGGTTACTGTACCTGCATACACCACGGACCTTTGGGTCTTATGTACATTTTGAATGTTGTTGG
Source organism: Caenorhabditis becei (assembly GCA_900536315.3). Taxonomy (NCBI): domain Eukaryota; kingdom Metazoa; phylum Nematoda; class Chromadorea; order Rhabditida; family Rhabditidae; genus Caenorhabditis; species Caenorhabditis becei. The sequence continues at coordinate 307,417 of LR539392.1, forward strand.
ACATGTCAGGTTTCCTGTTGCCTTGAAGGACCATAATGGGTTACTGTAGGTTACTGTATACGGGTAGTAGAAGGTTGGATCCGTGGAGTTGTCAAGACCGTAGCCCTGAAGGGTTACTGTACTTTGACCTTTGACCTTTGACCTACATTCTCAACTGAAGACATATCAGCTGGACATGTTTCAGAAGCTGAGGAAACTTTTATAGCAAGAAAGTTATTTCCATTCGAGACCCGTTTAGCAGCGCTTATCTCCCCTATCTCAAAAATTTGACAGTTCTGATCATCCAACTGATAAGCCACCTGAAAGATTAATCAGTTCGGGTTACTGTAACCCTCCTACCATGCAAAGAGAGTCTTTCAAACACTCAGATACACATTGATTCCATGATAAGGACACTGTAGTAGAAGTAGTAAAGTTATCAGGTTCACCATGAGTTATCATCATTTTAATGTCACAAACGACCTAAAATATTTATGGTACAGTAATCTGGGGCTGAAATCACCTCGAAAACAAGTGGAAAGGCCAAGAATAGAGTGGGAAATAGGAACATTTTATGGGCTTTTGATATTTTTGAAAAGCTATGAAAAAGACAAAACAACATTTTCTACGGTGGCGTCATGGCGACTTTGTATTGAAATTCAGTGAAACTAGAAGTTTTTTTCGGGTTTCCATGGGGTTCTTTTCGATGTTTTTTTTCTAGTTTTGAGACAATCATCTTTGAAATTTTGATGAAAGTGCGTAACGTTTTCACTTATGAGTGTCCAGCGGATACCGTAAAACCTCTATTAGAAGGGCACCCAATAGTTTGACTTTTAGCTTTTCTATCTCAAAAACTACGAGAGTTATCAAAAAGTTATCAACTGCAAAGTTGTAGACGAAGATTAGAACTACAACTTTGCAGTTGACAACTTTTTGATAACTCTTCTAGTTTTTGAGATAGTGAAGCTCAAAGACAAATTATTAGGTGCCCTTCTAATAGAGGTTTTACGGTATGGTTTCAGTGGAGAATGTAGGTCAAAGGTGAAAGGTCAAAGTACAGTAACCCTTCAGGGCTACGGTCTTGACAACTCCACGGATCCAACCTTCTACTACCTGTATACAGTAACCTACAGTAACCCGGTCCTTCAAAGCAACAGGAAACCGGGAATGTCCAACAACTTTCAAAATGTACATTAGACCCAAAGGCCCGTGGTGTATGCAGGTACAGTAACCCAGTTCAAGCTACAGTAACCCAAAAATTTGAAGACAGTGGATGGAAAGACTTGTCAGATTTATCAAGCAGCAATTAATCAGTGTAAATCATATTTCAATGGTCAATTGAGTGACCCGAACACTCCAGAAGAGTATGAAGACCTTCTGAATAGAGCATTGGACTTCTGGACGAATAGGACGACTGCTCATCCGATTTATTGTTTTTGGATGGATGGAAAGAGGAAATCCACGTCTTAACTTTTTCACTTATAGGTTCTCTAAATCTTATCAAAGTCATGAAGAACTAAAGCTAGAAACTGATAAGGCTTTATCACTCAAGAGTCCATGAATCAAAATCCCGTCTGTAATGAGCAGACCAATCGGAACTGATATTCAAAAGATAGTAGCGGCTAAGTTCCAGTCCGACAAACGAACAATGCATCAGATGAGATCATCGTGAAAATCTAGGAAACGAAGTCCTGAAAGGAATGAGATAGATAAGATCTCAAATTCAACGCTTCTATACTTTTCGGATCTTTCGATTTGATCTCGGGGTTGGGTTCAAGTCGGCCGATGAAAATACACACTTTCTAGGCAGTTTGGGTTTTTCATTGAACTTTTCGAATTTGATTGACCAGGGAACCTTTCGAGTCAAGGTACTAACTTTGAGAAACAAATTACATAGAGTGAAAGAGGATCCTTTGGTGAGTACGAATCTACTTTCACAATCTGCTGAGGAGCCCTCTAAGTGGGTCAACTTTCAATTTGGAAGCTCAAAATACCCTATGTAATTTGTTTCTCAAAGTTAGTACCTTGACTCGAAAGGTGAGTGAAAAGACGCTGCCACTGAAAATGGGCTGATAAAAAGAGTGACAAGTAATCTCCGTGATTAATTGATAAGATAAGATTAATAAATGCATTGTCAAAATTTATGTCTTCCAGTTGACCAAGCCGACGCGGCCACTGAAAACGGTTGAGTCGTTGAAGCATTGGACTTCTTTATCGTCCGCCTTGCATCTCCATTGCAGCCGATAAAGATGATAGCGTTGCAGATCCCTGAGTTCCAGGTGATAAGACGGTTGTCAGTAATGGATGCCGGAAGAAAACAATTGATTATTGAGGTGGCTGGATTACTGTAGCTTCGAAATGTCAGAATCCCAAGAATCCCTAGTGAGCTTCAACTTTCAAGAAATCTGGGCAGTTTATGCTGAAATGTTGTCGTAGGATTACTGTACTTCTGGAAGCCATTGATTCAGGCTGGTAGGCTAGTTTAGGCCTGTCAGGCTTATTGTCCAGCTTGACAGGTCTACACTTCATTAGGGACTAGTTTCATACCTTATTTCGAGCCTATTCAGGGAGGGGACCTTTTCAGGCTGATATGCCCGGCCTGGCAGGCCTATTCTCGAGCTTGACTCACGTGTACTAGAGCCTATAACGCCAGACCCAGCTTTGGACTCGCTAATTTAATGGGAAGTGGGCCGGAAAGCCTTCTCGGCCTATTCCGGCCCGAAAGCCCGAAAGCCCAAGTTTGCTCGGATTTCAACAAGATTAGTGTCATTCGACTCCCCGTAACTTGGAGAGTTTGAATTTCACGTTGTCATGGTGATAGAGTGATAAGAAATCGATGTTAAGGGAGGGGCCTATGTCGCCAGACCCAATTTATACCAAATCACTGGCCTAAGTTCTGCTCTCTTCATCTGCGGAGAATAAAAGAAAACGTAATGGAATGTTCATTTGACAATGAGATCTCAATAAAAATCTAGAAAGCACACTTGAAGTGGCTTTGTGAGATAAGATCTCAAGAGTCCCACCCTCCAATTTTCAAGTCTTCAAACCAGGAATCCGGTGTAGTCCTCGTCGATTTCCTGAACTCCACTGATCCACGAAGAAGAATAGATTCGGAATCGTGATAAGAATCGGTAGATCGGTCCCGGGCCAGTGCAGATCACATCTCGCTGTCTCTATAAAAGATGAGGAAGATCAAGAAGAGAAGAAGAAGCAATGCAGAATCGGAGATTCACGAGTCGGAACTATCAGCAGTTCGCATTACCGATTGGAATATGTTTGATGACAAGTGAGTTCGGGTTACTGTAGCCTGCATAATCTCCTCTTACAGTACTCCTCCTCTTCCAAATCTCCAAATCAGTGATTCCCCGTGAAGAAGTGATCCACATTGTGTACATGCTCGGCGGCAATTCCTACACCCGCCACCTCTTCCACACCCACCTCAAAAGCCTTCTCTCGTTTTCCAACTCTTCTCTTCATCTCCACGTCATCGCCGATTCTGAGAACATTGAAGACGTGACGGTGTTGCTGGACACGTGGCACTTGCCAAGATGCCAGTACACGTTTTATGATGAGAAGGACTACACTGATAAGATATCATGGGTGCATGCACAGCACTACTCCAAGCAATTTGGCTATTTGAAACTGGAGATTCCGTATATTCTGAAAGATTTCGAGAAGGTGTTGATATTAGATGTGGATATAGTGATGCAAGTTGATGTGAAGGAGATGTGGGACATGTTGGGCAACTTCAATGAGACTAATTTCCTGGCACTGGTCAGAACTACAAGCCCATGGTATACTAGTGGACATCCAACCGCCTGGCCAGCAAGGGTAGGTGTTTTATGAATCTTCTGAATCTTCTGAACCTTCTGAATCTCCAGAATCTCCAGAATCCGAAAGCTTCTGAATCTTCTAAATCTTCTAAATCTTCTGAACCTTCTGAATCTTCTGAATCTTGTTAGAAGACGTTTCTTTCAGGGATCTGGCTATAACAGTGGTGTCCTTCTCATGGATCTTGTGAAAATGCGCTCTATTGGATTCGACGAAAAATGGAGGAACCTCACCGAACGTCACTACGCTAGGATCGGATCCAACCCAATCGCCGATCAGGACATTTTCAATACTTGGGTCTACGAGAACCCGGAGACATTCTACGAGATTCCTTGTCAGTATAACTTTGAAATTGGCGGGCGATCTAGGCAAAGACTCTGCCCGCAGACCCCGCTTCTGATCCATTTCAATACACCGAGCAAGCAACCGAATAAGGGATTGGAGAGGTTCTCGGAAGTCCGCCAGATCTATGTTGATATGGATGGAGAGGTTTTTCGAAGGACTAGAACCCCCTTATCAGTGAGCACTGATAAGGATTATCGTATCATTCCGAATGCCTATGGACGCCGGGACCCGAACAAGTTGTGCTGGGGGACTTATCTCGGGGTGGAGCAATTGGATACATTCATGGAACATGCTAGTCATTGGAACCTTCCCATATCAGTGGTGTTGATTGGAACTGATATGGAAGTGGTAAGTGATACCTTATCAGTGAATTTATCATCACTTGATTCCAGGGTCTCTTATCAGACAAAGTGAACTCTTTGAGACGGAAAGACATCACAATCCACAATGTCTTCGGGCAAGGTGACATGACTGATAAGAAAAAGTTCTTGAGAGATATCATTATTGATAACTCGAATTGTGATCAGTTTCTGATAAGTGACGTGGATTTCGACTTTGTTGGAGGTGATAACAGAGGCATTATCATCATGAAGTTTCTTTTCAGATCTCGGGAAGCTTTTGAAGGCTTCTACAATGGGTAGTAAGAATGGAAGTGATAAGAAGGCTGATAAGAAGGGTGATAAGAAGAACTCAAAGTGATCTCGGTGATTAGTTGATAAGATAAGATTAATAAATGCTTTATCAAAATTTGTGTCCTCCAGTCGACCAAGCCGACGCGGCCACTGAAAACGGTTGAGTCGTTGACGCATTGGACTTCTTTATCATTCGCCTTGCATCTCCATTACAACCGATGAAGATGATAGCGTTGCAGATCCCTGATAACCAAGTGATAAGACTGTTATCAGTGATAAGGACTTACCACTTGACATGATAGATGCGGAGTAGAAGGGGCCGACCAATCGGAAAATAGAGAAACCGAATAGCTCAACGACCCCCACACAGACACTTGGAGCTGTTAAGAAGAAGAGAGAACTGATAAGGATTCCGGATGAGGTACGGTTGGCCTGAACACTTGGTGATAAGGAACCTTATCACTGATAACTTTGCCAACCTGAAGGAACTTGTTTTGATTGTGATTCGATTGAGTGACTGCGTTATTTTTAGTCTGGACTGATTTGATTTTGAAGAACATTGAGATAGACAGAATGATTACTATGAAGCCAAGAATCTGGAAATCAGGTGATAAGGTTATCAGTTAGTTATCAATACCATGTTAGATATACCCCAGTAGGCTCTAAACTGATCACTGACAAAACATCCGCTGGTCCCGCAATTCGGCATTCTGATAGGTGGTGATAAGGCGAACCAGAGGATTGCGTCGAAAAGGGCAAGGAACAAGGCGGTGAGTAGGGTGGCACTGGAATAGGTGCCTTGATCCAACTGGCGGAAGGTAGCGGGCAGGAAGATTGCCTGGAAGTGTTATCAGTGATAAGAGAAGATGGTAAAAAGAAATGCCCCCAGGCGGGATTGAACCGCCGACCTTCTGTTTACGAGACAGACGCTCTGCCACTGAGCTATACGGGCTTGGCGACAAGGGCGCCGCGGAGGCAGAGATAAACGAGAGGGGAAGGGCTTTTTTGGGGTAAACTCACGATGTTTCTGTTCAGGGCGATTCCCACTGTTATCACTGCCGACACCTTCAACTGCATTGGTAGAGGAATCGAAGCGACCAGAATGAACATGGGATCAAAATCCAAAAGAGTCGGATTCCAGTTACAAATCATGTAAATAATATACGGAGCCTCACAGATTGCCGTGAGAAAATCGCCAACTGATAAGAAGTAGACCAGCCGCATGTGCTTGTTTTTTCGAAGTGCTGGGAGTCTGGAAGTTACTGGAATTCAAGGAGTGTTTTCTAGAAGTCACTGATAAGTTCTCCTTATCACTGATAAAGAGTTCCCCCTTATCACTCGACTTCCGAGTTCATTGAAACACTAGTGACAGGTGTGTTTATCAAGGCTTATCACTCAATCAAGTCTTAATCAGAATTTGGTTAAAAGTCATAAAAAAAGTTCAGTGACAAATGAGGAAATGGGCATAAATCATGGATTTTTGGGTTTTCAGGCTTTTCGGGCTTTTCGCGCTTTTCGGGCTTTTCGGGCTTTTTGGGCTTCCAGGCTTTCAGGCTTTCAGGCTTCAAGCTTTCAGGCTTTCAGACGTTCAGGCTGTCAGGCTTTCAGGCTTTCAGGCTTTCAAGATTTCAAGCTTTCAGGCTTTCAGGCTTTCAGGCTTTCAGGCTTTCAGGCTTTCAAGCTTTCAGGCTTTCAGGCTTTCAGGCTTTCAGGCTTTCAGGCTTTCAGGCTTTCAGGCTTTCAGGCTTTCAGGCTTCAAGCTTTCAGGCTTCAAGCATTCAGGCTTTCAGACGTTCAGGCTTTCAGGCTTTCAGTCTTCCAGGTCTTATCAGCCTTATCACTGATAAACTCACTTTGCAAAAAACAGTATAATGAGTCCATTAAACGTGGCACAAACAATCTCCAGAAGCAGAATAATACAGTAGGTGGCCAGGTAGACCTGGTTGGAAAACGCTCCCATTGAAATGGAAATACTCATTTTCTCCGTGGACCGCCTGGAAGTGAGACATGGATCAGAAGAGAGACGCAGACACGGAAAAAGTGATTAGGAGAAAGGGAACTGATAAGCTGATAAGGGATATATTGGAAGAATGGACGGAGATCAACTGGTCACTCAGATGTTCCTGAACCTCCATCATTTATCACTTTTTCTTATCACTCCTCTTATCAGTCGTCTTATCAGTCATTGTGTTCGTCGTGTAATTTATGCTACATTCACTTCAAGCAAAGCACAAAAATTTCCCTTTTTTGGCTGATTGATTGGATTTTGTTATGAGACATTTATACACGTAACAGAATGGAGTGATAAAGTGAGTCACTGATAAGAAAAACTGATAAGGAACACGGAGTTCTTATAGTTGTGGCTAGACATCGGGTACTTCCCCCTTGGGAACTTTTCGGCTGTTTTTCAAAATAGACTAGAGGCGTGGGTTTGGAATTTATGAAAAGCATGGAAATTTGAAAGATTTGTGTTTTGGGCAATGGATTTGACCTTGAGAACTAATGGATTTCTGGGAAAAATGTCTAGAAGTTAAAGCGGGATTTCGGAGCATCGTACTAGCCTTGTAGAAACAGAAAAACGGCCAAAATCGTGGTTTCCGCTTCCCGGGATTTTGGAACATCGTACTGGCCTACAAAATCAACCGAATAGAGCTTAGATTTGAGCCCAAAAATCTCTTATCAGTGCTCTTATCAGTCGTTATCACAGGTGAAAATGAATGAGAAAATTTCGTAGACAACACCAGGAAATTGGTTTTCGGACAAAGATCAAGGTAGTCAGAGATCTGTACTTCCCCAACGTGGGAGCTGATAAGATCAAAAGGCACAGTCATCCTTATCACTGATAAGCCAGATATCACTGATAACCGTGGTTTTGCAAGTTTTTCAATTACTTCCTTCCTATTTTTGAACATGTTTTCTGATTGTCTGGCTTGAAGAAAACGAGCCTTCATTTCAGCCTAACAAGTAAACAAGAATGTTCAAAGAATGATTTGGTGATAAGGTGATAAGAGATAAGGGCAGTGTTATTCTGGAATTCTGAAAACGAGCAAATGAGCAGGAAAATCAGAGAATATGTGGAGTCTGGTTTTAAACATGACTTTTCTGGCTGACAAACACTTATTCACTTATTTTTGAGCTGGCCTGCTGAAAATAAGCAGGAGAAAATAGGCGAATGTCAGGGAGAATGAGTAATGGTCGTAAATCAAAAGGGATTTTCATGAAAAGTCGTAAAAATGGACAAGAGTCTAGGTTTCAGGCTACTTGGGGCTTTTGGGCCGGGCTTCCAGGCTTCCAGGCTTCCAGGCTTCCAGGCTTCCAGGCTTCCAGGCTTCCAGGCTTCCAGGCTTCCAGGCTTCCAGGCTTTCAGACTTTCAAACTTTCCGGCTTTCAGGCTTCAATCTTCAGACTTTCACGATTTCAGGCTTCCAGGCTTCCAAGCTTTTAGGCTTCTCGGGGCTTTCGGATTTTCAGGCTTTTCGGGCTTTTCGCGCCAGGTTTTTAGGCTTCTAGGCTTCTGACTAACCCGAAAACATTCCAAGAACAGGTGAAAAGTATGTTGATTCGTTGATTTTCCATGTCACCTCAACTACTCTTTATTCTAGGCTCTTACTCATGTCACAGGTAACTTCCTTATCACCTTTCAACCTTATCAGTCTTATCATCAGGCCGAAATCACCTATCTCCTCCAGCAATCCACAGAACTCACGTATGACGAGTGGTCGGTCATCGGATCTTCCTGCCAACACATTCACAAACCAAGATGTGATGACACCCAATTTTTACTGATATTGCATCTGATAACACTGATATCAAGTGGTTTTAATGTACTGGCCATTTACTCTATTTTTAGAAAATCCGCCGCGAATATGGGCAACTTGAAGAGGTGTCTGCTGAATTTGCAGGTTTGGTGAGTGATCTTTTCATCTTTTGATCTACTGAACCTTATCACTAATCCTTATCAGTTCAGGACAGCCCTAACTGATATCATGGTAGCCCTACTAGTCGTCCCTCGATTCTTTTTCCCAGTCATCGGAGGAAAAGCTCTTGGGTTACTTGTAAACTTGGGAATCTCTATCCCTGCCCAGATTTACATTGGATTTGGGTGTTGTGGAGGTGATAACTTATCAGTGATAAAGTAAAATAATAAAGAGTTTGAAGGAATGATAGCAAGTGTGGCAGTTCTCTTCATCCAACGCCATCAATCAGTCGTGGGGTTCGGGCACAGGTTGAAGTTGGAAAATCACAGTTTAGTAGTAGTGCTGGCGATGAACTATGCATTGTACGTGAATATGACACTTCCGGCGATTTTCACGGCTCCAGAAGATCAGTTGGAGACAAAGATTCAGATTTTGAAGGTGAGTTCAAAAGCCTGAAAAGCTTTGAGGCCTGGAAGCCTGGAAGCCTGGAAGCCTGGAAGCCTGGAAGCCTGGAAGCCTGGAAGCCTGGAAGCCTGGAAGCCTGGAAACCTGGAAGCCTGGAAGCCTGGAAGCCTGGGAGCCCACAAGCCTAGAAGCCCTAGAAGCCCAAAAATCCAATAGTCCAGAAGCCCAGAAGACCAGAAGCTTCAAAAAAGCCCAAAACCCCAAAAGCCCTAGAAGCCTACAGGCCCAAGAGCCCAAAAGCACAAAGAGCCCACAGAAGCCCAAAAGCCCAAAAGCCTCAAACCTAGGCCTCAAATCCAAAAGCCCAAAGCCCAAAAGCCCAGAAGCACTAGAGCCCCTAGAGGCCCTAGAGGCCCTAGAAGCCCACAAGCCCAGAAAGCCGAGAAACCCGGAAAGCCCAAAAATCCCAAAGAGCTCAAAGAGCTCAAAAGCTGCAAAAGCCCCTTCCCCCTAACCCATCATCCATTTTCCAGCGCGAGCCCTGCCCCCCGAAAGACATCCTCCATCCGAACGTCTACCTCCTCCAAACATCCCTCCACCTCCTCTTCCCTTATCTTGTCTTCCTTATCATTTTCGTCGGAGCCGAATGCGGCCTCCTTGCCTTCCACTGCTCCTGGCTCTTGTTCTTCTCAACGTTGACTCAAAAATTGTCGAGAAAAACGCGAAGAATGCAGATAAAGTTCTTGTTTGCTCTTTTCGCGCAGGTGATAAGCTGTTATCAGTGATAACGTAATCTTTTGAATTCCAGATTGCTATCCCTACTACTCTGTGCTATGCGCCGATATTCTATTGTGTTATCACAACGCTGATTGATCATTATTGGCAGTGTAAGTGATAGTGAAGGGACCCTTATCACCTTATCACTTTCCAGTTGCCAATGATATCTGTGTCTTTATCTTTGCCACCCATGGAATGATATCAGCAATCTGTCTTTTGCTTTTCTACGACAGCTACCGTAACCATCTGCTTCACATCTTCTGCCGGGTTACTGTAGCGACCCCAATCGTCACTATCAGTGAAAGAACCAGTAGAAATAGCCGGAAGTTTAGTCAATTTACAAGTGGGAAAGTGATAATGAACTGATAAGGAGTGATAAGTGATAAGCTAGTGCATCTTCGCTGTTGAATGGTTTGATTGAACTGTTGACACTTTGTGATCGGTCTTTTTGATACGGCAAGAGTCCAGGTTTCCACTGATAAATATTATTCCATTGATAACACCTGAATCTATTCTTATCAGAATGTTATCAGTTGTTATCACTTACCACTTGCCAGCAAGCAAGCTGAATAAAATGGCCCGACCAACTTGAAAATGGAGAAGCCAGTGAGCTCAACAACTCCAACACAGACACTTGGAATTGTTAGGAAAAAGAGGGAACTGATAAGAATTCCAGTTGATGTGCGGTTTGCCTGAAGTGATGAGACAAGTGATAAGAGACCTTATCAAATGATAATCACCTTGGTAAACCTACTCGACCCCTTTTCAGTTGTGGAGGTCTTGCTTTGAACTACCCTCAACTTCACAAAGATAGTGATTGATAAGAAGACAGCCAGGAAGCCCAGGATCTGAAGTGATAAGGGGTGAACTGATAAGCTGATAAGCTGATTAGCACTCACCATGTTCGATATCCCCCAGTAATATCGAAATTGGTCACTGACAAAACATCCGATAGTTCCGCAATTGAGATGGTGCTCCAGAGGGGTCAGGTACCAGTAGAGGAAGTCATCGAAGGCGGCCAGGAGGATGGCGAGGAGGAGGACAATGTTGGAATAGTCGCCCTGGTCCATTCGGCGGTAGATTTGGGGGAAGAAGATGGCCTGGAAAAGGAAGGGAGGTCTGAGAGGAAGGGAGTAAGGTTTGGGGGCTTGAAGCTTGGGACTGGAGGCTTGAGGCTTGAAGCCTGAAGTTTTAGACCTCCAGGCTCAGCTTTTAGGCTTTTAGGGCTTTTGGGATTTTTGGGCTTTTTGGGCTTTTTGGGCTTTTAGGCTCCTCAGGCTTTTTGGGCTTTTGAGATTGTGAGCTTGAGGAGTTTTGGTCTTTTTGGCCTTTTGGGCTTATAGGATTGTGAGCTTTTTGGGCTTCCAGGCTTCCAGGCTTCCAGGCTTCCAGGCTTCCAGGCTTCCAGGCTTCCAGGCTTCAAGGCTTCCAGGCTTCCAGGCTTTCAGGCTTCAAGCTTTCAGACTACACTTACGATATTCCTGCTCAACGCTATCCCAACCGTAATCGTTGCTGAAACCTTCAGTTGAATTGGCAATGGCTGTGCTGTGATCATTATATAAAGTGGGTCATAGTCCATGGCATCCGGGTGCCAGTTGATAGTCATGTAGATGATATAGGGAAGTTCTGAAAGGGTTACACGTGAACTTCACGTGATAACTAGGTCACCTCCAACAGCCAGGAGAAAGTCTCCAACTGATAAGAACACCACTAATCTCATGTACTTGTTGCTCCGTAGAGCTCGAGACCTGGCGAAGAAGAACAGAATCATTCCGTTGACAATAGCGCAGGTGATTTGAAGTGATAAGATAAGGATGTAGACACCCAAGGTGATATCATTGTTAAGGGCGCCGAGCTGCTTGGCGGGCATTTCGAAATGACTGAAAATGGGAAAGTTGGGGGGGGGGGCAGGCCAAACTACAAGAACATTCTGGAAACTAATCTCCGAAAGATTCAGAATTCGGTCTTCTGAATCCGGATTCTGATTTCAGAATTCTGAATCCGGAAAACACATCTGAAAATGAGAAATGTCCGTGTTTTCGCCCACTTTTCCCTTTTTTCCCACCGCCAACTGATCAAAACATGCCATTGTTTTGTTTCCTGTCTGGTTTCTGCAAATTCCTGGAAATTTCCGGGTAATTTGAGAAAATCTGGGTGATCTGAAATCGAAATCACTGATTCATTCGGCTCATTATCACATGGGAAAGTGTTATCAGTTATCAGTTATCAGAACTCTTTGAACACTAGCAGCACTCGATCCGTTCCGTCATCGGTGACTATCAGTTGCTCCCCGGAAGCGTCGCATTCGGATGATAACAGAGTCTCGGTGAGGATCTGAATTGAATTATTTTATCAGTTCCCCCAATGATAAGCTTATCACTTACCGTATACCCTCGCTTTTGCATCAGGCACTGATTAGCCAGAGAAGAGATTTCCGAGGCGATTCCGATGGCTTCGAACTTTTTCATTTTCTCCGAATCCTCCATTTTTAGCATCAATTTTGAGGCAAGGCCGCGTCGTTGATGGGATTTGGCGACGCTTAGGATTTCTCTGAAAATGATTGGATTGATAAGAGACTGATAAGGAGATGATATCAATAGGGGATACTGTAGCTCAAGTTTGGAGCCAAGGAAGGGGCAATTTAGGCAAGTACGACACTCCGAAATCCCGGTGGGTAAAAATGGAAGAAGCGAAGATTTTGGAAGGTTTGAGGGTTACTGTAGCCCAACCGGAAAACAAAATCTTTCAGTACGAAGCTCCGAAATCCCGGTAGGAAAAGCTCCGGAAATAAGTCAATTCCAGGTGAAACCTGTGTAGTACGACACTCCAAAATCCCGGGGTGTAGAACTTTCAAAATAGGCCGATTTCGACGCTTCAGTACGACACTCCGGAATCCCGGTATTTCAAAATTGAAAAAAACGAGGATTGTGGAAGGTGTGAGGGTTACCGTAGCTCAGACAAAAAGCAAGAACTTCCAAAACGACACTCCGAAATCCCGGCAGGGTAAAGCTCTAGAAATAGATCAATTTGAGGTCAAGCGTGTGTAATACGACGCTCCGGAAACCCGGTATATCTAGCTTCAAAAATAGGCCAATTTTAGGTCAGATCTCTTTAATACGACGCTCCGAAATCCCGGTAGATTTAGCTCTCAAAATAAGCCAATTCCAAGACAATTCACTCTTCAGTACGACACTCCAAAATCCCGCTATTCCAAAAGTTCACCTTTTGCCAAGTTTCTTGGCCAAACTCTTGCACACACATCCCCCATCAACACTGACCTATTCGTCAACTTTAGTTCATCTCCCCACCCGTTCCACAATGTTTTGCCCCTTCCCAATCTCTGGCCAAACTAGACATTACATCCAGAAACTTTCCCTTCTGACTTGTGACCCCCTTGTTTTCCCAATGTTGTCTGATCAAAAGGGCGCCACGCCTGACCACGTCATCACCAAGAGATCTTATCACTCCCGCTGATCCCTTATCAGTGAGGCATAGATCACTTCCAACATAAAAGTCCATTTCTCCCAGCAGGTCAGGGGTCCCGAAATTCGTCAAATGTGACTCTGATTCACTTTTTTTTGGCGAATAAGAACAGGTTTTTCTGGAGGTGCCCGCTGCTATAAATTGGATGGGAACCGCGAGTTTATCACTATCAACAATCACTGCTGATAACAACAACTGATAACAATGGCCTCGCTCAAGTTCTTGGCTGTATTCGCAATCCTTCTAGTTTGCTGCTCAATGCTCTCTGCCGCTCAGGACATGGATATGGACGATCAGTCCGGGTAAGTGATAAGGTGATAAGGAGTGATATACAGTTGATAACTTTAGAATCCGTGTGAAACGCCAATGGGGCTGGGGAGGACGTGGTGGATGGGGAGGATGGGGAAACCGTGGATGGGGCGGCGGCTGGGGAAGAGGAGGTGGATGGGGAAGAGGAGGATACGGTGGATACGGATGGGGAAGATAAGCTGATAAGCTGATAAAGAGCCCGATGTACATACTGATAAGACACTGATAAGTGATTTCAATTATGTCTGATTTTGTCTTGATTCCCTCAATTTGAATAAAGATTTGATGCATCAAACCTAGATTTTCTTATCACAAAAATCTCATTTTCAAGTTTTCCACGTGTGACCTAGGTCAGGCTACTGATTAGATCTGGGGCACTGATAAGAAATTCATGGAGAAGGAAAAGTCCGAAAATCCATTATTTCTCGAGTCCTCCGCTTTAAATGAAAGATCAATCACCACCAGGAAGTTGTGGAGCGCTGATAAGAAGCAATTGATAAGTGTGAGTTATCACTTCCAGATCCCAAATACACAACTGTTATCATTCCACCGGTAGTGGACGGTTCCAAAGTTGTGCTCTTTGGCTCTGGCCCATACTTGTCCCAGATTTGGCCCAGAGTTGGCTCATCTAACACTTTTTCTCATTTCATGTACCGATCTCTGAACAACTTCTGGAGGATCAAGGAATCAGCGAATAGGTCGAGAAATCAGATCTGCACAGACACGTGGGAAATGGAGTCAATGAGGAAGGAATCGGGGGAGCAGTGATCAGTGATCGGTTGCTGATAAGGGTGAGTTATCAGTTTATCATCTCTAGATGTTGAAAATCACACCTATTACCATTCCACCGGTCGTGGACGGTTCTAGGTGTGATTTTGAGGAAAAGGGCTCTGGATTCGGAAAAGTTTTGAAAATCACTTAATAATTGTTCTTTTTTCATGAACGATCGCCTCAATTGGACCATTGGATCACTCAAGGAACCCACAAGAAGGCGGAAAGTTCTAGAACTCATTACTAAATGAAGATATCTGGTTGGGGTGGGGGATTCTGGGCTTCTAACCAGGAATATTGAAAACTGGAATCATGAAACATTGTAAAACTTCAAAATTGAGCCAAGAACGAGCTCAAAACATTCATTTTGAGCCTAGTTATTGCAAAATGAACGATGCTCCGAAATCCCGCTATAACTTGGCTCACAGTGGTAATTTTGAGCTCGTTCTTGGCTTATTCTCAAGCTGGATTCGGCTGAAACTTGACAGGAGACGAGGAATAGTCATAATCTGACAGGATTCTCATAGGAAACTTATCTGAGGGCCGCTACAAACTAAAGAGCCAGTTTTAGGCTTAGAAAGACCTAAAAAGCCATTAAAATGAGTAATTTCTCATGTCAAATGCTATCAGTAGCAATCAGTGGCTATCAAGGCTTTCACATGGAGCCTCCAGATAAGTTTCCCATGAAAATCTTCCTGAATTCCGATTATTGAGGGCATAAGCAAGCCTCCTGTCAAGTTGAGCCCAAGTTCAGGCCCGTTAGGCCATTCAGGCCCTTCAGGCCCTTCAGACTCTAGACCCAACCTTTTGGATGCTCTCTGGTCCTTCTGACTTCTTATCAATTCTTATCAATACTTCATCATCCCGGTAGCCCCACAATAGTAAAGCTCATTGACTCACAAGTGCAACACCATCTTCACATCGGGCTTCAACTCGTAGAACTTTGCGTGTAGCTCCGTGAGAATCTTTCCCACTGCTCCAATCGACTTTTTCTCGCCGCCGCCAAACTCGAATTCCTCTCCGGAATGCGCTTCTTCCTTCTCGTTCTTCCACAGTGACGACATGGCACAGGCGACGATCTTTTGGGATTCTGAACAAAGTTATCAGGGTTATCAGTGACAACTTATCACCTTTATCAATGATTGCATAGGAAAATGGAATGTTTAGTGTTCTATCGAGAAGATTGTCCACAAAACGCTGGAAATTGTCACGAGACATGCCAGAAGCTCGGTTTAGGGGCTCCTCGAGCAAGAAGTGCTCCATGAGGAATTCAGTGATTCTGGAGGTGTCCGAAGGGGTTAGGGTGACGAATTCAAAGGTTTCGTTGAAGTTTGACATGGTTCAGGCTGGAAAATGGGAAAAATGAAAACTTCAATATAGAAAACCAATAAACCAATGGTAAAAAAAGACGAGCAGGAAGAATAATAATAAAATGTGTAACAACTTGAGTTTTTTTTCATTTTGCCCCCTTTTCTAAACAAAATGAGCTTTTCTTCAGAAGCAGATGTTGAGAAAAGCAAAAAATGGCATTCTTTGGAGCCTCCCCCGCCAGAATTTCGGGGGGAAACGAGAAACGGATGGATGAGTGAGAGTTGGAGAGCATTGAAACGGGAGAGACGCGAGAGAAGCGGAAAATGAGCCAGTGTTTCGGGTGGGGAGAATGGGGAGCCAGCTGCGAGACGGAAATTTGATTTTCGGGGGGAGAGTGTACTTTTGAGCGCTTTGGAACGGGAGCAGAGGGCATATTTGCCCAGTCGGCACTGGAAAATCATTGATAACTCGGTTATCAGTGGAGATAGCGAAAAGTTGTCAACTGATAAAATGTTCCTTATCAAATTTTCTACAACTTTGCAATTGATTATTTTTTCCTATCTTGCTTCCTCGTCAAGTTATAAGCGGCGCAATTCGTCAAATGTTCGTTTTTGCCGAGTCGACATGAGAAAATCATTGATAACTCTCGTATCAGTGGAGATAGCAAAAAGTTGTCGACTGATAAAATGTTTGTTATACAATTCTCTACAACTTTACAATTGATTATTTTTTTCTATCTTGCCTCCTTATCAAGTTATCAGCAAGCCAATTTTTTCAAATACCTATTTTTGCCGGGTTAGCACTGGAAACGTATTGATAACTCTTTTACCAGTGGAGATAGCAGAAAGTTGTCAATTGATAAAATGTTTCTCATCAGATTTTCTACAACTTTGCAATTTACTACTTCTTTCTATCTTGCCTCCTTATCAAGTTATCAGCAAGCCAATTTTGTCAAATGCCCGTTTTTGCAGGGTTTGCACTGAAAAATCATTGATAACTCTGTTATCAGTAAAGATAGCAAAAAGTTGTCAATTAATAGATTGTTCATTATCACATTTTCTACAACTTTGCAATTGATAACTTCTCCCTATCTTGCCTCCTTATCAAGATATCAGCAAAAAATTGACAGTGGTTATCAGAATCCTTGTTTTTAGGCTTTTCAAGCCAATTTTTGTCAATCAGGCCTTCATTTTATACCCAAATCACCCCCAAAACCAGTTCAAGATCAGTTCAAAACCAGATAATCTAACATTTTCAAAATTTTCAAAAAACCAACAGAA
>LR539392.1:329867-363166 GCA_900536315.3 Caenorhabditis becei
CTTCCAGGCTTCCAGGCTTCCAGGCTTCCAGGCTTCTAGGCTTTTCAGGGCTTTCGGGCCGGTCCCTCAGGCTTCCTGTAAAAACATGTTTTCCCATTTACTTTCCGCCCATGACTAACCCGCTTGAATTCCAAAAACATCAACAAAAACATCCTTGTTTTCCCCCGAACCTGTCCGCTATAAAAACAACAAACTGTACAACTCCCTTATCACTTTATCAGTATGACAACTGACTCTATCACTATCACCTTCCACAAGGAATTCTATACTTGTGGTGATGTCATCGAAGGAGATGTTCTTATTGAATGCCTGAAACCGATCAATTCGAAATTTTTGAGGATTACGGTAGAAGGATTTGAAGAGACAAAATGGTCACATAAAATGTGAGTGATAACTGATAACTTTTGATAAACTGATAACTGATCTTCAAAGGGCCGAGAAACCATCATTGCCACAAGTTCATTCCAGACGCGAAGACATTATCTCTTTGTATAGAACTCTAAGTGGCCATAACGTAAGTTTCTCTTCTTATCACTTATCATTTCTCTTATCAGTTCTCCCTCAAAACCGGCCTTAACACTTTCCCATTTTCCTTCAAACTTCCATCTGATTGCCCGCCAAGTTTCGATGGAAAATACGGAGGAGTACGGTATTTGGTGAAGTGTGAATTGGATCGACCTGAACCTTGGAGATTCAATGACAAGATCCAGGCCGAGTTTTTAGGTTTTCGCTTCGAGACCCAAGCTCCGCCCACAATTCAGACTTTCAGTTATTCCAAAAGTCGACTTGAATTCTGTTTACAATGCCAATAAGATAATTGATAAGAATTTGAGCAAAAATACTGGAAAGGTGTTCAAAAATGGACGGGTGTTTGTTAGGGTGAGTTAGATACAGAATCTTTTAGAACCCCTAGAATCCCCAGAATCCCTTCCAGGCTCAACTCCCTAGAACCGGCTACACCCCGGGAGAAAATATCCCTATCCTTATCAGAATTGATAACCAATCCTGCAAACCGACCATCAGAGCTCGGGCTTATCTCCAACAAAATGCTATTTTCACTTCAAATGCTCCAAACTTGTACTCTACTAAATTTCACGACGAGAAGCTGGAAAAGTCTGAAGTTGAGTGTTGTGTCCCTCCATTCCAATCGGATACCATTCTTCTGAATCTTCGTATTCCTGAACTCACAACTCCTTCCTTTAAATCGAAACTTATTCGGGTCAGCTACAATGTCATAGTGGCCCTGGACACGTTATCAGTTTTCGAGGGAACTTTGGAATGGGAGTTCCCGATTGTCATTGGCACTGTGCCAATCGGAAATACCACAACTTCACCAGAAAAAGTTTTCGAAGAGCCATCAGCTCTAGAAGAACCCTTATCAATGGGACCACCGCCAAGTTATGAAGAATCACGGAAGCGGGATGGTTTTTTGGGATCACCTCCTGATTACAAATACTCATCTTTTTTTGTGAAAAACAATGAATGATTTCCACTTTATCATGATTTTTTGAAGGGTTTTAGACTTTGCGCAAATTGAGTCAGGTCTCTGCATGACAGTGAAAAGCAACAATTTCTAATCAGTCGGGTCTACGGCGAATACGACTGATAAGAGATTCAATTATCAGTCGGCTTCTCGAGGCTCTTAGTATCTTATCACCTTGTTATCAGTTTTATTGTCTTTTTTTTAGCTCCCAGATTCTCAGACTCTACAACATTTTATTAGATTACAAATTAATCATTAGCAAAGGCAAAGTAGTTCCTCAGACGTTGGCTTTTTCTCCATTGCCACTGTGCCAATAGTAACTGGCACTATGGTCCATAGGTTTCCTCGAAAAGTTGACTTCGACCTAACTCCGACAAACAGTTGATAGTTGACTGTGATAAGTTCTGATTTGAATGTTGTAGCTGTTTCTGGAACTTTCAGCTCTACGATCGCAGTCCCCTTGGTGCCCGGAGCAATTGAGCATTTGGTTCCGAAATGTGAACCTTCAGACGTACGATAGGCCACTTTTTCATAACCACCAGCCCGGTAAACTATGACGAAGATATGCTTGTGCCGTGTAGACAGTTTTCGAGGATAGGTTATCAATTTTGAACGAGATGGGAATCGATTCGCCGGGGACGAAGCCGTGTTTCGGAACGGTAACCTGAATAGATTTAACATGACAGAATTGAGTCTGATTCCAACTCACTTCATAGCTAACAATCCCATTTTTGAAAATCAATCCTGTGTTCCGGTCAACGCCATACACTCCTTCTTCCTCAATTTCGAGCTTATTCAAATCGCAGTTGGCTTTTACTGAAAGATCTTCAAATTATGAAATTATATCTCTGAACCCTGGAGACTAACCTGTAAGCACTTTCTTCACCTTTTCGTTCCCTTTCCAATTCCCATTTGCATTGAGTCTACATTTCAATTTGTAACTGATCTTCCCATAACCTCCATGGAAAGTTTGCAGGCAATCCGAAGGGAGTTGGAAGGAGAATGGATAAGTAGTCAAACCAGCAGGAATTGTTCCAGCATTCTTCGCTTCACTAGACCAAAGAGTATCATATTGACCGATTAACCTTTCGCTCTGGTTGTACTTTTTGAGTTTGTAAATCAATCCGGCACGATGAAAATCACTGAAACGTTGGGTTTGCCACCTTTCAATCCACGTTCTCAACTCACAATTTCGGTCTCGAGGACGACGAGGACCATCCAGTAAATGCCTCTCCAGTGAGGGAAACTTTCACAGAATGCGCTCTCAACGGCTTCCGACAATTCAGATACACTCGACCAGTCACTTCTTCGCCGGCTTTGAAGCTATCTTTATCCAGAACGATATCCATGAAATCTTTGAGCATTTTGTAAGGAGGAAAAAGCTAGAAAACGCAATGTGTAAGTGTACCGGAAGGCTTTAATAATGGGGACGGGCGGGGTGGTTCTGGAATGTCGGGGGCGATGTGATCCGGGTGAGCCGGCGGGAACTGTGCTGATGCAAGACAGTGTGCTGGAGCCGGAGAGCGGAGACAAAGACTGAAAGGCATTTCCGACCGCGTGAGAGATACGGAATGTTTCAGCTCTCGGGTGACGTAATCGGTCGCGGAGCACAATATTGGACTAGAAAATCTTGAATGTGAGATCATAATGTTTAACGTATCTTATCAGTGAGATTATCAGAATCGAGTGCTGCTCTCCACTTCCACTCGTGCCCTATTCTTCCAGAACATCACTTTCCCTGTTATCACTGCCATCAGTGTGTCCACGTTCTTTTTATTGCTCAAAATATAAGCCAGCTGAACGGCTAGTGGAAATACCAATATGTCGTTAGCCAAAAACATCTGGAAAAACGTTTTCTCCAAAGTAGAACAATAACATGGCTTACTTCTACTGATTTTGCCAAGTCTTGTCTCTTCGAATACAAATCGGAGAAAACATTAAGGAACGAGATCAATTTGAGAACAAAAGTAATGATAATCTGATAAGCAATGTACTTTTCGGGTCTCGACTGGATTAAGCCAGATTGGTCAGTTTTCGGATGCTCAGAAACATGAAAGTGTACGGTATTGAGATGAGCAGTTCTGACAAACCAAGCCCAACATAGTATAAACGAAGTAATCTAGATTTATCCCGGACTGAAATCTGACTGACGTTGAATAACTTTCCGAATTCCTCCAAACCTCCACTTCCTGTAGCAATGTCCGCGGTAATCACCATTCCTACCAGAACAACTGCATACAACAGGCAAATTAAAATTTTTGCAGCTTTCCTAAACATGTTGAACCTTAATCAGTCAAACTTTCATGTCTTACTTTCCTGGAGTCAAAAAGTCCCCAACTTCAGGTAAAAAATATAGGAGAAAACGATGAAAAGCGAGGATTGAAGTGAGCAACTGGCAGACTGGCATGTTGATCCCAGCCGCAACGAAATTTAAAAATGCTATAAGCAATCCAGAGAAGAATAGAGGAGTTCTTTTAAAGTCGTAGTTGGGATCCGTGCTGAATTTGATGAATGTTTGAAAATCTGATCTCGAACATACGTTTTTCCTTTAATAAAAACAATAGCGACATAAACTGTAGTGAAAGTGTATCCGACTGCTGCGATGCACATTATTTCGAAGAAAAAGTTCAGAAACGGGAACACGGGGCGCTGAAAGTCATATAAACTTTCGGAGATGTGTTGTTTCCTCTCAGACCTGACTGTCTTGTGGCCGATTGATAATGTTCAAGTAGGCATAAAACGGGAACAGAACAACTGAAAAAGAGGTCAGAGAGATTACGACAACCCCGAAGGTGTTTTCCTGGAATAAAATATCAACTGATGGAAGAGTTCAGTAGAATTTGTGGAGCTGTTATCAGCAAACGACATGTTGGAAGTTGTGAAAGGATGGAAGAAGAAGTTGGGACAGGTGGACTGGATTAGGGATACTGATAACTGTGATAACACCTGTTATCAAAATTGTGAGAAATCACAAATCAGTTAGCATCAAGTTTTCAAGAGTTATCCATACACTCTGAGAACCAGTGGGTTGTCTTCCTCGCCACGTCATCAGCATCATTGATTACTTAATGATAACCGGATTGATAAACATTATCATAAAAGTCAAAGTTCATTGTCTTATAACACATCAACATGTTGAACATTGCATATCAGTGAAGTTATCAGATTCGAGTGCTGGTTTCCACTTCCACTCGTGCCCTATTCTTCCAGAACATCACTTTCCCTGTTATCACTGCTATCAGTGTGTCCACGTTCTTCTTGTTGCTCAAAATATAGGCCAGCTGAACCGACAGTGGGAATGTCAACATATCGGTCGTCATAACCATCTATAAAAAAACGTTTTCTCCAAATTAGGATAACATGGCTTACTGATAATGAAGATCTCGAGTTGCTTTTCTTCCAATACGGGAGGAAAAAAACACCAAAGAATGAGATCAGTTTGAAAACGAGAGTAATGACAATCTGATAAGTAATGTATTTTTCGGGTCTCGACTGGATTGCCGAAGCCAGATGAGTCAGTCTCCGGATGCTCAGAATCATGAAGGTGTACGGTATTGAGATGAGCAGTTCTGACAAGGAAAGTCCAATACTGTATAGATGAAATTTTAGAGATTTATTCCAGATTGAAATTTGAGTAACGTTGAATGAATTTCCGAATTCCTCCAAACCTTCGCTTTCTGAAGAAATGCGCACATAAATTAAGAATCCTATCACAGCAACCGCATACAACATGCAAATCAAAACTTGTGTAGCTTTCCTAAACACGTTGATCAATCAGAAAGTCCAGTTATCCCCAGTCGGGGTGAGGACAGGCTACATTCAATTCAGAGATTGCCTATTGCCAATTTTGTCTCAATTTCGCTCAAATCTTCCAGTTTTTGAATTATCCAAAGCCGATTTCCCTGCACTCTCACATGTTTAACTTTGAGTTATTCGAACTTTCATGTCTTACTTTCCGGGAGTCAAAAAGTCCCCAATTGTAGGTGAAAAATATAAAAGAAATCGATGGAAAGCAAGGATTGAAGTGAGCAACTGACAGACTAGCATGTTTATCGAAGCCGTAACGAGAAATAAATAGAGGAAAACTATTCCACATTCGAATAGAGGAGTTTTTAAGAAGTCATCGCTGGGGTTCGTGCTGAAAAGATATTGCTGTTTTCTTTCTTTTTTTTCCAACTTGTTCGCGAACTCTATTTTCGCTCATAACACTACGCATTTCAAATGAAAACAATAATACTTTCTGTTTGAAAATAGGAAAACTGGTCTTGAACATACATGTATTTAATAAGAGCAGCAGCGCAATAACTCAAAGCAAAAATGTATCCGACTTCAGAGTAGCACATGATTTTAAAGAAAAAGTTCAGAAACGGGAACACGGCACGCTGAAAATCAGGTCAATGCTTGGAGATTTGTTTATTCCAGACCTGACTGTCTTGTGGCCGATTGACAATGTTCAAGTAGGCATAGAACGGGAACAGAACAACTGAAAAAGAGGTCAGAGAGATTACGACAACCCCGAAGGTTTTCCCCGGAATGAACTAGCAACTGTTCGAAGAGTTCAGTAGAATTTGTGGAGCTGTTGTCTGCAAACGACATGTTGGAAGTTGTGAAGGGATGGAAGATGAAGTTGGGACAGGTGGACTGGATTAGGGATACTGATAACTGTGATAACACCTGTTCTCAATACTTGTGACTTATTAGTTGACATTTAGTTGCAGAAGAGCCTGTGGAAAGTGGGGAATCAAAGGTAAGGTCCTCAATCGGATAGCTAGGTGACTGCGCTTATCATGACAAAACACTGAATTATAAAAATACAAGTTCCAGAATAGGCTCGTCTTTCCAGTTCACTCGGAAATATCGATCGATCAGCTACATCGTCATCTTGCCTGCCGGCAACTTATTCTTGTTTTGATTTTGGAAGCAGAACCATTTACAGACGAGTTGCCCGAACTGTTCTCAACCTACCTTTTCCCTGAAATTGAGCGAAAAGAGTTATAATTCACAATGGGACGGGTAAGGTGGGGCAAAGATGAGGAAACGTTCGGAATGGGGGAATAATGGGTACTGATTGGAGGGGAAGTATGGGAGATATGCTATCCCTCAGTGAACAAATCTTCGGAATGCCGTCTTCTGACACTGCTCCGCTTCGATGCGCCGGTTTCCTGTCTTGGACGTGCACGCCCTTCCTCCAGCTTCATCGCCCGAATTGCTGTCCACCTACCTTTTCTTCTGAAACTGGGCCATACGAGTTAGGAAACGAAAGAAAAAAAGGTCGGGAAAGTTGACGAAGCAAATGAAAAATGGGCAATAATGGGCACCGAATAGAGGGAAAAACTGGGAATGGCGACCAACAACTGCTAGCTGGTGGACGGAAACAGTGTGCTTATCGGGGCAAAATACAAAGTGAAATAGTGGGGAAGGGTAGACGACTGGAGCGCCCTTGCCATCGTGTTCGCGATGTCACAACACGTAGTGAAATGGTGGGAACAGTTAGACGACAGCGACTTTGGTACTGTAGTGCTGGACCCATTGATTGTTCCGTGTTGTCGTTCCGTTAGCCTCACACATCGCCATCTTGCCCGCTGGCAAGTGGTTCCGAATCGGTCTTGTCTAGATCGCGGCGACGATTGAAGTTGGGTGAATCATCCTGCTCGCAAACTTCTTCGTCTCTTCGCTGACTCTCACCGTTCTGTGCCTCCACCTGGTCACTCTACTGGAAACCTGAAAAGTCAATATATTGCATATTCAACCCAACTCATAGCTGTCCCGGAGTGGGCCGATTTGAAATTTGAAAATTTTTTTCTGAAAAGTGTTTGGTGCTACGCCCTTCCAAATTTGCACACGTTTCTAAAACCATGCCAGGAACCCCAGAAAAAAATGGAAGGGCTTAGGCACCAAACACTGCAAACTTTTTTTTGGTAAGGGCAATGCCCTATCACTGTCGCCCGCAACTTGGGACAGCTATGACCCAACTGATTGTAAGTTTACCTCACTTGCCTCAGCACCTGCCTTTCTGACGCCGTGTGCCGACTTCTGCCAATCCTCGCCATCAGTGAACGATTCTTCAGAGTGCATATCGATTCCGTCTATTCGGACACCGATTCAATCACTGGACTCTGCTACTCACCTGTTTCCCTAAAAACTTACCAGCTTTTAGACATGAAAGGACTGAATTACACAATAAATGCTAAACGAACAGTGAATAAATTGGGAAGAATGAACTGAAAGGGGAATGGAAGGGAATAGAGAGACAGAGTACGAGCGCTTGTTATGGCAGTACTCAAAATGTCAATGTTACGGACAGTACAAGTTATAGAATCGCAATTCCGGTGCACCGGAACGTCTTCGTCATTGCTTCGCAACTATGGTGCTGTGTTGTGCTGGGTGGTTGTCCATCTTGATCCGCTTGATCCTCGACTTGCTCGTCGTCTCAATCTCCATCTTGTCCACCGCCAACTGATCGGTCGGCTTGAGATTGTCGTTGGCCACTCGATCAATCCCTGCTCCCTCTGCTGACTCTCTCCGTTCCGGTTCTCTTACTTGTCGCTGTACTTCGACAACTGTTACGAACTAAAAAAAGCAATACCTGCTACGTCAAGAAAACAAATATTACCTGACATGTCTTCCCTCGCTGACCTTGAAATCGCTCCAACTTCTTCCGGCCGTCGTGCATCTTCTTCACAACCATTGAAGCAACGAATGGTGGAATTCCGTGAGACTTCTGCCAATCGTCGTCGTCGTCATCCGAGAAGGGGTCCTCTGACTGCATTGGAATCGTAACTTCTGGACACTGATTCGCTGGAAGACGTCGGCCTTCCTGTTCCGGACGTCCACTTCTCCTTATCCAGCTGCATCGATGGTGCTGCGGCGAGATTGTCGCTGTCGAACTGGAATATGACTTTTGTTTTCACTCACTGAATACACGCTTCGAAACATCTCTTGACAGATGAACCACGACTCGTCGTCTCGCACGAATCCCACTTACCTGTTGGAACCAAAAGATCGAGCTGTACAACATAAACGAATCAAGTTAGACAAGGTAGGCTAAGCGAAAACTTGAAAAGGGAAACAATCGACTGAAACGGGGGGAATATGAACAATTTGACATAGATCTCAGCTAATAGACTGAAAAAGTGCGCTTATTATGGCAGAGTACGTAGTGAAATGGTGGGGAAAAACAGACGACAGACAGCGACTTGAGCACTGTTCTGATGGGATTTCTGATTGTTCCTCTTGATCCACAACCTCGATCCGATCGCCTGTCACATCGCCATCTTGCCCGCCGTCAACTGCTTCCGAATCGGTCGGTTGTATGCTGTCGGGGTCGAGGTGCGGATTGAATTGGACCACTCGGTCGTTCCTTGGTAGACTCCTCCGCCCTCTCACCGTTCCGAGTCTTGTGCTAGTCGCTGAACTCGGCTAACTGCTTCGAGCTGAAAATTCAACAAATGACACGATTAATAAGCTTATTTTACCTGATCTACCGTCTCTTGCTTGCCCATACATCTGAAGAACGAATGGATCAGCGAATGGCGAACTCCCGTCCGACTTCTGCCAGTCGCCGTCGTCATCGATGAGTCTCGTGTCCTGTGACACTGCTTCGCTTCGATTGCTTCTCATCCGGCTCCTATCGAGCACGATGGTCCTTCGATGGCTTTGATGTCGAATGGCGAACTGGAAGATGCTCCTCATCGTCGACAAAAAGGCAATGTACTCACTGACAACTTGTTCCGAGTTGAATCTCTCTTGTGAGATGAACCATCGACGTTCTGCACGAATTGCTGCATTTTCTGAAACCAAGTGATTAGTGTTGATAACGACAAGAGATAGGGAAATTAAAATATGATCAGGTGATTCGAAAGTTATCAGTGGCGGACATGGCTTTCGAGCGGGGGCGGCGGTGAGCAGGAAGGGGCGAAAGGTGACAGGTTGGCGGACGAATCGGACGGTCCCAACAATCTCTGTAATTTGTTTAGTTTCCGCAATTGAAATGAGAGCAGTACCTCCTTCTCCTCGACTTTCCACACTATCCACATCTTCTCCAGTAATGTCTCTTCGGTTCAGCAATTCGGGCAAAAAACGATTCAACAGTTCGAATTCCCTACTCTTTCGTTCTGCGGAGTGAGCGAGTACTTCGTAGAGTTTCCCCTCTTCTTCTTCAAGTGGCGGATTGCCAAGTGGCACGGTCTTCTGAAGTCGATCCTCCGGAAGATTTAGCTACTTTCTCTGCATTTGGCACAAGTTGAAGCGGAGGAGTTGCGCGCAGCTTGATGAATTCAGGAGAAGCTTCTGGTCCGGGTGACGGCCATCGGTGGCGACGGATTGCGGGAAACGGGCGAATCGGAGGGTCCGGCGAGCTCTGTAATTTGTTCAGTTTTCGGCAATAATATCAAAGCAGTACCTTCTTCTCCTCGACTTTCCCCACTCTCCACAGATTCTCCAGTTCTGTTCCTTCGATTCAGCAATTCGGGCAGATATCCTTCGAACAGCTGGAAATCCCTGTTCTTCCGTTCTGTGTAGTAAGCGAGCACTTTATCTCCTCTTCTTCTCCAAAAAGAAGTGGCGAATGATCGAGCTATACGGTCTTCTCAGGAAATTATCCGCACAAATGTCGTGCACCAACGGCGCTTGTGTTTGAAAACTGCTGTGGCCCATTTTCAGCACAGTATTCGCACATTCTCTGCGCATAAGGTACATAATCGCACACGAAAGCACAGCAGTTTTCAAGCACGAGCGCCGTTGATGCCTGGCACTTGTGAGAGGACAATTTCCTCAGTTTGGAGACATGTTGGTGCAGTGGAGTTGCGGGTAGTTTGATGGATTCGAATCGAAAAGCTTCGGGATCCGGTGTAATTGCCCTTGGCGGCGGCGGACTGCAGGAAACGGGCGAATCGGATGGGTCCGGCAAGCTCTGTAATTTATCAACTTTCCGGCGAAAAACTACAATAGAACTACCTTCTCTTTGACCTTCTCCGTCTCTTCGTCGGATTGTCGATCGGCACATCGGCACGGTCTTCTAAAGTCGATTCTCGTGGAGAACATTCGGCTCTCTTCTCTGCATTTGGCACAAGTTGGGATGAAAGAGTTGCGTGCAGCACGACGGCGGACGGCAAGAAATGGACGAATCGGATGGGTCCGGTGACTCGAAACCACGGCAAGCTCTGTAATTTGTTCAGTTCTCGGCAGTAAAATCAAATTGAAACCTCGACTTTGGATAATCGATCAACCCTAGCGACACGGTCTTCTGAATTTGATTATCATGGAGATTCGGCTTTTCTCTCCTCATTTGGCTCAAATGGAGACGTAGTACTTGCGCGCAGCTTGATGAATTCAGCAGATTTTTCACGGAAAGCTTCTGGTCCGGCGTGACGGCCATCGGCGGCGGACTGCAAGAAACGGACGAATCAAATGGGTCTGGCCACTCGAAACCACGGCAAGCTCTGTAATTTGTTCAGTTCTCGGCAGAAAAATCAAATTGAAACCTCGAATTTGGATGATAGATCAGCACAGCGGTCGTCTGGTCGTCGTCTAGTGGTCGACGGTCTTTTGAAGTCGATTCCCGTGGAGATTCGGCTCTTTTCTCTCTATTTTGCACACGTAGAGACGAACGAGTTGTGGGCAGCTCGATGGGTTCAGGAGATATGTCTCGGAAAGCTTCTTGATCCGGTGTGAAGGTCATCGGCGGCGGCGGACTGCAGAAACCGGGCGGATCGGGCAAATCGTTCGATTCCGGTGACGACAACTGACGTTTTGCTGAAAAATCTTATTTTTCAGCGGGAAAATCGAACATTAACTTATATTCTTATTATCCCTCAGTCAAACAGCTCCTTAGAATCGATTCCGCCGCTCCGTTCCTTCATATCTTTCATTCTGCCTGAAAACTTTGAAATTACCGATTTTCAGCGAGAAAGGGCATAAAAACAGCGCCAAATAGACGAAAAACACGGAAAATTAGCTAAATTTCGAGAAAGATTCGAGAAAAATCGAAAAATGATGACGAAAACAACAAAAAACGGGCGGAACAGAGCAAAATTCGGCGCCGAACTACAAAAAATTCGTGGCGCCGCGCTATTCGCAATGGAGCGCGCTTGCGCGGCCGTGGGTTTTCTCGGCCTCGACCGTAAATTGCGGGGTTGAATTCAACGAAATTCACCGGAAAAACTCGGTTTTTCACGGAATTTCAGAGAAACAAAGCAATATTTAAATAAAAGAAGTTGTATTATTGATTTTACAAGTCTTCAACAAACTTTTCTCGCAGAAAATAAGAGGGAAAAGCAATTTTTCTAAAAAAAATGATTTTCTCCCCGAAAACTTGCGCTTTTCGGTCCCGATTACGGATTTTCTAGGCCCGAATGCGCAAATTCTTCTACAAATAAATCTGTATTTCGCTTTCGGTAGGAGATCTCGAAAAGGTGACTGAAAAGCTGAAAAAACTGATTTCCCACTTCTTTTTGCATTTTTTTGCAATATTTGCACAGTGTTTGCTGTTCATTGTACCAATTAACCCTTAATTCACCCGATTACACTGTCAACTAACTCAATAAAGTCAAATTTTCTCCTGTTGAATAGTACTTGCTACAGTAATCCTGGCAGAAGTGCCCTTTTTGACCGGTCACAAACTAGCATATAGGTCTCCAGATGTTCCAAGTACCTTCTGCCACGTCAGCAGGTCAGGGGGAGGTCCCCAGCTATTTTATCCCGCCCATCTCATTCATTCCTCTTTTCTGCTCTCATTCTCTCCAATTCTGCCCCTTGACAATGTCGGATTCTGTTTCTATCCCTTCTAAAATCAAACCGAAACCCTGTTTCTCCCATCTCCCTTGGAATGTTAAACAGCGAATTGTTGATAAAACTGATCCTATCACTAGGTAACTATTCCCCTATTTCCTAGCACATTTACACTTTCAATTTCCAGATTCACAACTCGAAAAGTGTGCAAAGAGCTTACGCGTTATGTTGATCGTTCCTCTTATCATTACAAGCAACTAAAACTTGAATTGCTTTGGCAGCAGATCAATTTGACCATCACTGATGATTCTGGGAAAAGAACACTGTATTATGAGACGAAGAGTGAAGGAAATGAGGAAGACGCTGCTAATGATGACCTCTATGAGGCACCTGATCACATTTGGAGTGCTGTTTTGGATCTGATGATTCTTCTGAAAAGCCCTCGGGTTACTGTGGAAACGTTGGAATTCGAGGTTGATGATGAGTATCAAGAAGACGAAGAATTTCTAGCCGAATACAACAAGGACCAGGAGCTTATTCAACGATTGTTCAAACAAGAGCTCAACAAACTCAATCATAAACTTCATGTCAACAAACTAAGTCTTCCAATTTCCGATGAGGAAGAGATCATGTTCATCCTACCGTATCTGCAGCCGAAGACACTGGAAGAGATATGTGTGGGAGTTGTCCCATGGGAAACTGATAAGAGGATCGACAGACTGATCGAAACGGATCACTGGAAACAGGCAAAACATGTCATGTGTCAAGGGACCAATGGAGTTCCAATCTTGGCAATGGCTCTTCCAGAATCCGCATATTTCACTCATGGAAAAGCTAGTCTTGAGGAATTGAAAGCGTTGATTCAGGTGAGATATTATTGTGGGTCTCGCCACGAAAATGGTATTCGCCTGAAATGGACCAGGTTTTGGCACTTTTTCTAATGAAAATGGGTAAGATGAAGTGAATTCAGTCATTTCCAGCCAAATTTCAGCAGTTTTCACCTATTTTTAGTGAAAATGAGGTGTTTTTGGTAAAAAGCGGCAAAATACCCAAAAATTCATGTTTTTGTACTAAAAATTGGTGGAAACTGCTGGAATTTGGTTGGAAATGATCAAATTCACCTGATTTTACCCGTTCTCATCATAAAAAGTGCCAAAACCTTGTCCGGAAACCGTATTTCAGCTTGAAACCATTTTCGTGGCGAGACCCATCAGGTGACTCGCCGCGGGATGGCAATAATGAATTTCTTAACAAAAATTCCTTTCAGACCATTCTAGAAAGTTCGGATAAACCAGTTACTATTGATGCTATCGTTCTCGAGTACAATCTCCAGGAGTTTGAAGAATACGTACAAAAATACGAGGAGACGACCCTGAGCCCACGTATTCGATTCGTGTCGATTCCCAACACGGAACTCTTTTTGCGCATCAACTTCATGGAAAATAAGTTGTTCATGCAGAAGCTTACAAAAGGGGAACTTAACAAGATCTGATAAACTTATCCTCATTCGATCTAATATACATTCCGTTTCTTTTCTGTTTAACCTCTTCTATCAATTTGACCCTCTTTGACATAATGAAATTCATCCTTTCTGCTGATAATGATCCTTATATTAGTAATACTTGTTACAGTAATCCTGGCAGAAGTGTCCTTATTGTCCGGTCACAAACTCAATTTGAATGTAAACATGCGTGAAAGAACTCTTGAGATTCCATAACCTTTAACAAAAACACTTTATTAGTCAAATTGAAAGTGGGCAATTGAAAAAAGCGACATAGATGTAGACTTTTAAAGTTATTGTTCCAAGTTTTGCATCTCCTCTCTTGAAAGCTTCTTCAAATAAACATTCCGTCTATTGAATTTGATGCTCAAGAACAGTTCCGTGTTGGGAATCGGCACAAATCGATCCCGTGGGTCCGTGGTCCTCTGCTCAAATTGTTGCACGTATTCCTCAAACTCCTGAAGGTTGTAACGAAGGGAAACTCCGTCAATATCCACCGGTCTATCCGAACTTTCTAGAATGATCTGAAAGAATTGTCATATGACCCTGTTTTCTCTAGGGTTCCTACCTGAATTAGCTGCTTCAAGTCATCTAAAGAAACTGTTCCATGATGGTACATTGCACTTTCTGAAGATCCTACTGCCCAAATGGGCAAACTGTTGGTACCAACGAATAGGACACGTTTAGCCTGTTTCCAGTGACTCGTTTCGATCAGTCTGTTCATTCTCTTCACAGGGTCATACACTATCAAACGTATCTCAATCAGTGCATTGGGCTTCAAATACGGTAGGATGAACATGATCTCTTCCTCGTCCAAAATACACATAATAAGAATTTCCAAGTGAATCTTATGATGGATTTTATCAAACTCTTTTTTGAAAGTGTCTTGTAGAATCTTCTGATCTCTGTTGTATCGGTTTCGAGTTTCCGGTTCCGAGCATTTTTGGTATTCATCATCAACGGTGAGTGCCAAAAAGGTCACAGTAACCCGCGGGCTCTTCAGAAGAATTGCCAGATCCTTCACAGCTCTCTTTACGAACTCGCGGTCTTCAGGATCTTGATCAGGATTCTTTTCATAGAAAACCTCTCTTTTTTCATTTAATCCATCGATTTCCAGTCTAACTCTCGTTTGGAACAGTTCAAAGAAGATTTTCTTGAAATGAAAAGTGGATCTATCGACATGAGACCTGAGCTCTTTGCATACTTTTCGAGTTGTGAATCTGAACATTAACAGTAATATTGTGCTTGGGAATGGGGGAAAAAGTTACCTTGTGCACAGATCAGTATTCTCTACAATTCGCTGTTTGACATTCCAAGGGAGATGGGAGAAGCAGGGTTTCGGTTTGGATTCAGAAGAGGGAGGAACAGAATCCGACATTGTCAAGAGGCAGAATTGGAGAGAATGAGGGAGGCCTGGTGAGCAGAAGAATGGGGCTAGAAGACAATAAATGACCTTGATACCAGATGACGTGAGATGACGTCAAGGGAGCCTTCTCGAAGGATTAGTACGCCGTGAGCAGCCGAGAAGGACTGTTCTGCCACCTGACCATAGACTATGGCGAATATTCGCAACCATTCAAAACAGATGAATACATAAATTGAATTCATTCATTAAAAATATCTGATTAAATTGATAAATATGAATAATAGAAGAAGTTGTAATCAGTTTGATACAATTGAAAAGTTCTACAAGTTTTGCATTTCGTCTCTTGAAAGCTTCTTCAAATGAACATTCTGCTTACTGAATTTGATGCTCAAGAACAGTTCCGTGTCGGGAATCGGCACGAATCGATCAAGTGGGTCCGTGGCCCTCTGCTTAAATTGTTTCGTGTATTCCTTAAACTCCCGGTAATTGTAGCGAAGGTCAACTCCTTCAATATCCACCGGCCTAATCGAACTTTCTAGAATGATCTGAAAGAATTTTCATTGTTATTATCGTTGCAACTCAAAATCGGAGTGGGTAGATTTACGGAGTTGAGGCTCCCGCAACGCGCGAAAGCAAAACGTGCTGCGCCTTTAAAGTACGGTAGTTGCGCAATTTGTCTTTTTCCACTATTTTTCCCCATTTTCCTCTGTTTTTCAACTGACTTTCGCATTTTTTACATCAAAAAAAGCACAAGAAGAGTATTTTTTGTGTAAAAAATGCAAAAATCGGTTGAAAACCCGAGGAAAATGAGGAAATATAGTGGAAAAAGACAAATTGCGCAACTACCGTACTTTAAAGGCGCAGCACGTTTTGCTTTCGCGCGTTGCGGGAGCCTCAACTCCGTAAATCTACCCACTCCGATTTTGAGTTGCAACGATAATACCCTGTTTTCTCTAGGATCCCTCACCTGAATCAGCTGCTTCAAGTCATCTAAAGAAACTGTTCCTTGACGGTAAATTGCCTTTTCTGAAAACCCTACTGCCCAAATAGGCAAACTGTCGGTGCCAGTGAAATAGACCCGTTTTGCCTGTTTCCAATGATCCGTTTCAATCAGCCTGTTCATCCTCTTTACATGTCCACATGCTCCGAAACGTATCTCGATTAGTGCATCGGGCTTCAGATACGGTAGGATGAACATGATCTCCTCTTCGTCCATAATCCACATATGAAGAATTTCCAAGTGAATCTTATGATGGATTTCATCAAGCTCTTCTTTGAAAGTGTCTTGCAGAATCTTTAGATCTCTTTTGTATCGGTTTCGAGTTTCCGGTTCCGAGCAGTTTTGGTGCTCAAAGGAGAGTGCCAAATAGGCCACAGTAACCCGCGGGCTCTTCAGAAGAATTGCCAGATCCTTCAAAGCTCTCTGTACGAACGCAGTGTTTTCAGGCTCCTGATCAAGATTCTTTTCATAGATAACTTTTCTCTTTTCATATAATCCATCAATTACCAGTCTAACTCTCGTCCGAAGAATTTCGAAGAAGATTCTCTTGAAATGAAACGAGGATCTATCGACATGAGATCTGAGCTCTTTGCACACTTTTCGAGTGGTAAATCTGAGAATTGAAAGTTTAATTGTGCTTAGAAATGGGGGAAACTTACCTTGTGATAATATCAGTTTTATCTACAATTCGCTGTTTCAGGAACCAAGGGAGATGGGAGAAGCAGGGTTTCGGCTTAAACTCAGAAGAGGGAGAAACAGAATCAGAATCCGACATGGTAAGATGGTAGAACTAGACTAGTGAGTACGTCTTCTCGACTGCTAATGGCGCACTAATCCTTCATGAAGACCCCCTTCACGTCATCTCACGTCATCTGGTATCTAGGTCATCTATCGTCTTCTAGTCCATGTCTCATCTGAAGAATGCAGAAATCTGTGGCGCGAGCTGGTCAACTGAAGAGCTCAAGAAGTACATCGAGAGGATTCTGGAGCAACCGGACACCTTTTGAGTATGAATGTTTCAAGGAGTAAGCGATACAATCCCCGCAAAGGCATCCCTCGAAAGAACGCGTTCAATTTGTGCCGATTCCGAATACGGACAGTTTTCTGGTCATTGACGTCTTCTGGAATAATCTAGACATTGAAAAGTGACACGAGAGGATTTGTGACGAGAGGATTGAAAAGTGACACGAGAGGAAGTGATTTGTTATCTTATCTTGTTGAATAAAGTGATTATCTCTTTAGCATCGTATTGTTCAAATGTCACTGTAATTACCACTTGCCACGTCACTATATCTCTCGGCATCTGGACAGCTGCAATATAGGTCGCCTGCTGTGTGCTCTCCCCCCACCATTCATTCTCTCTCATTCTGTCATCTGGTCATGTCGGGTTCTAATTCAAATTCCGAATCTCCCTATTCTGAATCCAAGCTAAAGCCCTGCTTCTCCCATCTCCCCTGGTTCCTCAAACAACAAATCGTTGACAACACTGATCTTATCACAAGGTAACTTCCCCATATTTCAAGCACTTCTTCATGTGATTCCTTTAGATTAAGACTTCGAAAAACGTCCAAAACCCTGATTCACCTTGTCGACAAGTCTCCTTTCCACATCGAGAAGATTCTGATCTACTTGTGTAACGACGGGTATGCTCTGAAGATAGCTTCGGATCCTGAGATCATGGTAGTTTACTCGATGTCAGAAGACTACGGCACATACAAATACGAGACTGGCATGTTCTCCGTCCGTGGACCTGATCCTGTGAGGAGACTAGTAAAGGATCTGGCGGCACTGCTTCAGAGTCGGACCATGATCGTGGATGAGTTGATGATCGGGTATAACAAAGACCATAAAGCTTACTTGACTGGAGACAAGTACCCATTGGATCGTGCAGTGCTCAACGAGACATTCAAAGAGGAATTCGACAAACTTCCTCATCAACTGAATGTTGATTATCTGGCAGTGATAGTTTCGAGCGAGGACGATTTGATGAACTTTGTGCCGTATCTGAAGCCAGGAGTACTGAAAACACTGAATCTTGCAGTTATGAATTCAGATGGTGTAATTCAAGAAGTGGAATTGGCCAGAGTGAAAGAAACCGAGCAGTGGAAGCAATCGGAGACCTGTAAGGAGGAAATGAATGAAGAATGAAAGTGATTCTTCATGAAGTTATTCTGATAAACGATATGATTTCTGTTGTGTGCAATTGTTTTCTCATTCAAATACTCAAAAACCTTGGGTTTCAGGCTTTGGAACTTGTTGTGCTATCTTATCTTTTCTGTTAATGTTTTTGATTCTCCTGCTTTTTGATTCCAACTTGTTCTATTCAATTATAAATAAACTGATTATCTTTCGTACTTTCTTGTCTTATCTCGGTTTCCTGAACCTAAATGGTTGCAGATGTTAGTGCAATTAGTGCATCTCTAACTGACAAAAGGACCCACGTCGTCATGGGAATGTCACAAACAGCTGCAGTCTAGATCACCCGCTGTTCACTCTCCCAGATCATTCATTCCGCTACACAGACCACTCGGACCCTCATTCTACTCTTTCTTCTCTTCTAACCATGTCGGGTTCTGATGCTTCTCCTTCTGATTTCAAGCCGAGACCGTGTTTCGCCCACCTCCCCTGGTTTCTCAAACAAAGAATCATTGATAACACTGATCTTATGACAAGGTAACTTCCCCATATTCCAAGCTCTTTTTCATGTTATTCTCCCAGATTGAATCTTCGAAAAACTTCCAAAAAGCTTGTTCACTGTGTCGACAAGTCTCCTTTCCACATCAAGAAGATTCTAATCTTCTTGTCTAACGACGGGCATGTTCTGCAGATAACTTTTGATCATGAGATCATATTACTTTACTCGATGTCAGAAGACCACGCCACATACAAAATTGAAAACGATGTTTGGCTCCGTGGACCTGATCCTGTAAGGAGACTAGTAAAGGATTTGGCGGTACTGTTCCGGAATCGGAAAACGGTTGTGGAAAGTTTGTGTATTTTGTACGCTTTGAAAGACAAGGCTTACTTGACCGGTGCCAAGTACCCATTGGATAGAGCAATGTTCAACGAGACGTTCAAAGAAGAATTTGACAAACTCCCACATCAATTGAACGTTGGCTATCTGGGAGTAGGAGTGTTGGTCGAGGACGATCTGATGAACTTTGTGCCGTATCTGAAGCCAGGAGTACTGAAAACACTGCATCTTGCGGTTATGGATGTAGATAATGTAATTCAAGAAGTGGAATTGGCTAGGGTGAAAGAAACCGAGCAGTGGAGGCAATCGGAGACCTGTAAGAAGGAAATAAATGACAATTGAAAGTAATCTGTTCCCCTGTTGATGTTTTGAAATCGGCAACTTTTTGATTTCAACTTGTTCTTCTCAACTATAAATAAACTGATTATCTATCGTAGCTTCTTGTCTTATCTCGGAATCCTGAACCTAATTGGTTGCAGATGTTAGTGTAATTTGTGCATCGACACCTGACAAAAAGACCCACATCGTCATGTGGATATCGGAAACAGCTGCCATATAGGTCGCCTGCTGTGCGTTCTCTCAATTCATTCATTCCACTACCCAGACCCTCATTCTCCTCTCTCTTGTCTTCTAACCATGTCGGATTCTGATGCTACTTCTTCTAAGTTCAAACCGAGACCGTGCTTCTCTCATCTCCCCTGGTTCCTCAAACAACGAATCGTTGATAACACTGACCTTATCACAAGGTAACTTTCCCCATATTCCGAGCTCTGTTTCATGTGATTCTTTCAGATTGAGACTTCGAAAAGTGTCAAAAAACCTGCTTCATCTTGTCGACAAGTCACCTTTCCACATCAAGCAAATTCTGCTCTGCTTGTGCAACGACGGGCATGCTCTGAGGATAAATTTGGATCATGAGATCATAGTAGTTTACTCGATGTCAGAAGACCACGCCACATACAAACACGCGACTGGCAAGTTCTCCGTCCGTTGTCCTGATCCTGTGAGGAGATCAGTAAAGGATCTGGCGGTACTGCTTCAGAGTCGGACATTGATCGTGGATCAGTTGATGATTGGGTATAACAAAGACCATAAAGCTTACTTGACTGGAGACAAGTACCCATTGGATCGTGCAGTGCTCAACGAGACATTCAAAGAGGAATTCGACAAACTCCCACACCAGCTGAATGTTGATTATCTGGCAGTGATAGTTTCGAGCGAGGACGATTTGATGAACTTTGTGCCGTATCTGAAGCCAGGAGTACTGAAAACACTGAATTTTGCAGTTGTGAATTCAGATGGCGTAAGTCAAGAAGTTGAGTTGGCCAGAGTGAAAGAAACCGAGCAGTGGAAGCAGTCGGAGAGCTGTAAGGAAGAAATGAATGATAATTGAAAGGGATTCTTCATGAAACTATTCTGATAAATGATATGATTTATGTTGTGTGCAATTGTTTTCTCATTCAAATTCTCATGAATCTTGGGTTTCAGGCTTCGGAACTGGTTGTGTTTGCTTATCTTTTCTGTTAATGTTTTCGATTTGTCTCCTTCTTGATTCGAACTTGTTCTTTCCAACTATAAATAAACGGATCATCTCTTGTACCTTTTGTCTTAATTCGGATTCTTGAACCTAAATGGTTGTAGATGTCAGTGTAATTAGCACATCTACCCCTGACAAAAAGACCCATATCGTCGTCATGGGAGTGTCATAAACAGCCGCAATCTAGATCACCTGCTGTGCGTTCTCCCAATCCATTCATTCCACTACCGATACCACTCGGACTCTCATTCTTCTCTTTCTTGTCTTCTAACCATGTCGGATTCTGATTTTACTTCTTCTGTATCCAAGCCACAACCCTGCTTCTCCCACCTCCCTTGGTTCCTCAAACAACGAATCGTTGATAAAACTGATCTCATGACAAGGTAACTTTCCCCCATTCCCAAGCAAATTGTCAAGTGATTCCTTTAGATCAAGACTTCTATACACGTCCAAAGAGCTGTTTCGCTGTGTCGAAAAGACTTCTTTTTCAGAGGACATCAAGAAGATAATGATTCGTCTTGGTCCAAACGCCATTTTGAGGATAGCTCGTGAAGTCGCAAATGCTTACTCCAGAAACGATGTGCCTGCCAACCCAGAACGTGATAACGGCCCATAGTGAGAGAAGCGGAGCAATTGAAGCAATTGGAGGGCTGGGTTGAGGAGAGGAATGAAGAATGAAAGTGATCTGTTGATATTGTTGACGTTTTTGATTCTTTTGTTTTGTGATGCCAACATTTTCTGTTTAACTATGAATAAACTGATTATCTCTCGTACCTTTTGTCTTATCTCGGATTCCTGAATCTGAATGGTTGGAGATGTTAGGGTAATTAGTGCATCTACCCCTGACAAAAAGACCCATATCGTCGTCATGGGAATGTCATAAACAACTGCAATCTAGGTCGCCTGCTGTGCGTTCTCCCAATCCATTCATTCCACTACCCAGACCACTCGGACCTTCATTCCCCTCTTATTTGCCTTCTAACCATGTCGGATTCTAATTCTGATTCTCCCACTTCTGAATCCAAGCCAAAGCCCTGCTTCTCCCATCTCCCTTGGTTCCTCAAACAACAAATTGTTGATAACACTGACATTATCACAAGGTAACATTCCCCTATTCCCAAGCACTTCATAATGTGATTCTTTCAGATTAAGACTTCGAAAACTGTCCAAAGAGCTGCTTCACTGCGTTGACAAGTCTTCTTTCAACATTGAGTGGATCATTGTATGTATATTTAATGATAACTTGTCTCGAATGATGATCAAAACAACAAAGGAGTCTGTGGAACAAGGAATGACTTACACAAAGGGTGATTTCCACCAAAAAACAAACGATGCGAGAAGAGGTGCTCGCCTCGAATGTCCGGATCCTACGCGAAGACTCATAAAAGATCTAGCAACACTCTTCAAGAATCGGAAAACGACGCTGAACTCTGCACTTATTCACTACGGCAGGAATAAGAAAAACAAACAATTTGAGACATATAATAAACGCTGGTTCGCAGCTTCTCGCAAGACTTTCGAGGAAGAGTTCGGCAGACTCGGCCATCAACTGAACGTCACGGCTCTGACAGTGAAGACAGCAATCGAAGATGATGCGATGTTTTTCTTGCAGCTGGTAAAGCCGGGAGTGCTGAGACGTCTTCGAATTTGTGATAAGGATGGTCCTGTGACGGACAAGAATAAACTGCTCAGAATAAGAGAAACCGAGCAGTGCAAGCAGACCGAAGCCGGGAAGTTGTGGTGAGCAGAACAGTTTATCAGCTTCTCTTCGATGTGTTTGATTGTCTTGATAAACCTAATCTCTTCTTGAATCGCGAAATAAAGATAATCTATTCTTGTAATTAGTGTGTCCAATGGACCCCTTGCCACGTCACTATACCTCTGGGAGTGCCAACAGCAGCAGCGCTGTGTACTCTCCGAGACCGTCATTCTCCCCACATGGGAGTGCCAGCAGCAGGCGGTATCTAGGTCACCCGCTGTGTGCCTTCTGGGTCATTCATCCCCCTGCTCTGCAAACCATCATTCTCTCCAATTCTACCCCCTGACCATGTCGCCTTCTGATTCTGACTCTCCCTTTTCTGAATTCAAGCCAAAACCGTGCTTCACCCATCTTCCCTGGTTTCTGAAGCAGCGAATCGTCGATAACACTGATCTTATCACAAGGTAACTTTCCCCCTTTCCCAAACAAATTGTCAAGTGATTCCTTCAGATTAAGACTCCGAAAAGTGTCAAAACCCCTGCGTCAGTACGTTGAAAACTCTCCTTTCAATGTCAAGCGGATTGTGTTCTTGCTAAATGAAAGCAAAATTGTTGTGGAACTAACAACCGAAGAAGAAACTTATCTTACCTACAGAAAGTCAGATACTGTAGAATGTATTCAGGGGGATGGTTTTCTTATCACTAGACCTGATTACTTGCAAAGAGCAGTCAGGGATCTGGCAATACTCTTCCGCAATTCAAGGATGACCGTCGGAGAGTTTTACTATGGTTATGAAAGAGACAACAAAGAATACATCACTAGTGTCCAGTACCAAATGGATCAAGCACTGTTCCGTTTAACTTTCAAAGAAGAATTCGACAAACTCCACCATAAAGTGTACATGAATACTCTGGCGACTATCGGTTCGACCAAAGACGATGAGAAGATTATCATGGCTTATTTGAAGCCTGAAGCACTGAAGAATTTGTACCACATTGCTTCCAATTCAGAAGGTCAATTTCTGGACCGAGTTCGTTTGACAAGAAACAGTGAGATGGAGCCATGGAGGGTTATTGATGAATCTGAAGAAATAGAGTAATGAACAATCTCGAAGAGCAATGATTCTGATCTTGAAGTTTCCTTGTATTTTCCTTGTTTTCAATTGTCTTGTCAAATGTTTTTATGGCTTTATCTGTTCTGAAAATTCGGGAATAAACATTATCCCTTCATGCCACTTGTATCAGAGGCGGAAAATCCCATTTGGGGGTTCAATACATCCACTTTTTGCGCTATTTGGACACTTTTGGAATTGTTTTTTCAAAAATATTTTCTACGTGAGGGCTGCGTGCTGGCGGGGAAGACTGTGTCAACCGTTGATGATCGCTAATGTGTACCTACCCCAGCACGCAATCACGGTACGCAATGTCACGTACTCGGACAAGTGGTCGACCTGTGGCTGGGTCGTTTCTTGTCATTCTCTCCGATTCTCTCCCGTGAACATGTCGATTGCTGATGCTGCTGCTTCCAAGCCGAAACCCTGTTTCCCAGATCTTCCCTGGTTTCTCAAACAGCAGATTGTAGATGCCACTGATCTTCTCACAAGGTATCGTTTCCCCTTTTTTCAACCTTAACCATAAATTTTCAGATTGCGCCTTCGAAAAGTGTCCAAAAACCTCACCCACTACGTGGATAATTCCCGTTACCATTTCTTCGAAGTCTCACTAAAGGTCTTCAAGAAACTCGTCACTCTTCGAATCCTCATCTTGCCCAACCTTCAAATCTGCGTTCACTACCGAAAGGCTCATAACTATTTACAAAACCACCAGTTACACCATACCTTGTGCTACACAATTGGTTGTCCTGATCATGTGCAAAGAGCTGTCAAAGATGTCTCAATTCTACTGAAAAGCCCCAATGCTACTGTAAGAACCTTAGAGATTGGCTTCGACTCTGGCTATCGAAAAAAGTCAGAAAGCAATAAGAAATCCCCATTTCTGATGAATTGGGCCATTTTCCACGAAACATTCCGATTCGAATTCAGCGAATTGTGTCTTAACGTCATGGCTCTTCAATTGGACTTCATCGACGAAGATGAGATTCTAGAGGTTCTAAGTCATCTGAAACTTAAGACCCTAAAGAAAATCATACTTCCCGGACCTTCAATGGATGTGAAATTTGATCGATTAGTAGAAACTGATCAGTGGAAGCTGGCAGAACACGTGGAAAGCCCTGGAATCACCGGTGTCTTGAACCTGGCCCATTGTCAAAAAGCGGTCATGTCCAGTGGGTCAATGAGATTACAAGAGTTCGAACAACTTCTCCAGGTGAATGAACCTTTTCAAAACTCTTAAAACTATTCATCCATTCTTCAGCTTCTCCTCGCAAGCCCCACTTTTTCCTACTTCTCGGTCACCGTCAACTACAATTATCCTGAAGTTCTAGCTTACATAAAGCGATTCCAGCAAAGAGATCCTCATGATGAGGACGACCGATTCTTGCCGATTCCGAATACAGAAAACTATATGATAATCGTGCTGTGCAATATTTATACAGTTCCGTATTTCATTCTGGAAAAGTCGAGCCCAGAGGATTTGCACAATTGTGATGACAGCCACTGATAAATGAACTGATAATGTCCCAAGATGAGAGTGGCTGTACAAATATCACTCATCCATCTTTCTTGCCACGTCACCCCACCCATTCCCACGTGAACACACACCTTCTCACGTGACCCCCGTCATGTGTATCTAGGTCACCCCCTCTGCTCATTACCCCTTATTCTGTGCCCATGTCCAATTCGGCCTCCAAGCCTAAACCATGTTTTTCCAATCTTCCATGGTTTCTCAAAGATAAAATCATTGATGACGTTGTAGATGATGCTGATCTTATCAAAAGGTATTCTTGAATAAATCTATTTCATTTTTAAAAATGTAAACTTATGCAACTTTTCAGATGTGGACTTCGAAAACTGTCCAAAGCCTTCATGGCCCACATCGATCCGCTGGTCCCTCACTTTGATCAGATTACCATAAAGCTGGGCGCCGATTTAGTCAGATTTATATTCCATTTCAATGGAAATGAGCTGCTTATCAAGTACCGGAAAGGACCCTTCTTCAAGCTCCGAATCACCAATTGGCATCACGTGCTCGGGGGTCCAAACCATGTTCAACGAGCCATCAGAGACATTTTAGTCTTCCTGAAGAGCTCCAGCGTTACTGTAGGCATGTTGTCCATTGGATTCGATGAGTTCTACCGACAAACTCCAAGTTGCATTCGAGATCGGCAGGTTTTTCTAGAAGAGTTCAACTCAAAACTTGGACTTCTCCCTCACAAATTGCATGTTACAAACCTCAACATTGCTTGCACAGATGAAGTTGACATTCTGTATATTCTGCCTCATCTGACGCCAGGAACCCTTGAGGACATTGATATCGAGGTGATTGCGAGTGATAAGAGATTGGAAAGAGTTGTTCAATTGGAACAGTGGCAGCAGGCAAAGATGGTCAGGTGTCAAGGATTCTCGGGGATTCCGGTTTCTGCAATGGTTCATTTGAAGAGAGGTGTTTTCACAAACCAAAGTTACGTTTTGGAATTGGAAGAGTTCAGGCAGCTTTATCAGGTAATCAGTCTTATCAAAAGTCTAGAATTCATGAATTTTATCAGACGCTCATGGCAAACCCAACCTTCCAAGAATTCCGCGCCGAAGTCGCCTTCAACTTTGATGAATTCAACGCCTTCGTCTCGCAATTCCCAAGAAGGAACCGTTTTTACCGAGACTACCGATACATAGCAATCCCAAACACGAATCGCTCCATGGGAATCTCGATTGACAAGAGTTTCAGCGGCAATACGGCGATATCTCTGTGGGTAGAGGGAAGAAGAGGAAGAAGAAGAAGATGACGATTGAATTTGACATGTTCCACAACTTTCCATGAATTATCTGTTGATTATACTTTTATTTTATCAGTTGAGAATGGAATAAAACATTGATAACATTGATAAGAGAACCAGAAAGATACCACAGCAGGCAAAACTGAAAACCATTGCAACATTCTAAAACCAAAGCGCATGGAATCAGAGCAATCAATGTGAATAGAAATAGTCTTGTCATTCTTTAGCTTGAACACCAT
The DNA here is from genome assembly GCA_900536315.3 of Caenorhabditis becei. Lineage (NCBI taxonomy): Eukaryota > Metazoa > Nematoda > Chromadorea > Rhabditida > Rhabditidae > Caenorhabditis > Caenorhabditis becei. The sequence continues at coordinate 356,286 of LR539392.1, forward strand.
TCCTTATCAGTTATCAGCCCTTGAGTTTAGTTTGATGAATTGTCACTGGTTCCTAACACTTCTTTGGTTGTAACTGGAACTTGGCTCCACTGTCGCAAGCATTGGCCCACGATACCTTAAATCTTCAATTTTAATCAAATTTCAACCTTTGTCTCACAAAAAGTTGCAAGTTTTGCTGCAAAAACACTCTCCAACAATCGATCGATATCTAGGATTAGCAGCAATCATCACAATTGTAGAACTGACAGAGTGGAAGCAAATGAGTACTGTAGAGTTGGTGGCGAGCGCTTGATGCTCCACCAAGTCAAAGGCAATGATCCAGAAGCAGGTAAAAAGGGGAAGGATCAGGAGAAGAGATGGGATGATGACTTGGAGGGTTAGGCCGATAAGGGCGGTCTCATGCATACGGTAGGTTTGTGGGGACATGTGGGATCTCAATTTATGGAGTAGGTGCATGGTTTGGAAGCCCAGGAAGAAAGCGTAGATGGAGAAAATGAGTACGGTAGTGAGGGCGCCTACGCCGGTGACTGCGACCATTTGGTTGGTATTCCAGTCGTAGAGAGCGAAGCCAGGTAGGTCAAGCCAGTAGAGGCATTGGGGGTAGTTCTGGGAAGGAGAAATGCTCAGGTGATAGATAGATTTGGCTGAAACTTGGCAGAAGGGTAGGTAACGGTCCCAATAGGTGAGATCAGAGAGCTTCTAGTGATAGCTAAATGCAAAAAAGTGCGCTCAGAGACCAGTTTTTGAGCCTAACTTCCTATTGAACGTTTTTTCACGTAAAATGCTATTAATGGGTGGTTCAAGCCTAAAAACTGGCATTTGAGCGCACTTTTTTGTATGTAGAACAGAAGTATGTACACCAGAAGCTTATCCCATGAAAAAAGCTCTCGGATGTGTCAAGTTTCAGGCAAATCTATCTATTACCCCACACACTTCCCTCATAAACTTCACTACACCTACTTTAAAAAAGATACTCAAATCGTTCTTCTCTATCAAAACTCGAATAGTAAAATATAAGAGCCACGACGAACGGAAACATCTGACACATCACCAATGCCACCTTCTTCAAGATCCTCGAGTTCCCGTGATTCCGATTGATATTCTCTGCTGCACAGTGGCGGTAAACAAAGCACCAGAGTAGGGCCGGAAGCTCATTTGCCAGGAAGAACAGGTAGATTGTCATGAGGACGTGGGTGTCGGTGATTATTCTGGCAACAAGTTGATTTGTGTTGTAGCCACCGAGAATCGGGAAGAAGTAGTAGCCGGGAGCGACTACGGACATTTGAATTTCAGTGAGAAATGCGGCTGCCTAGAAATAACTCAAACATCAAAGAACCCCTTTCCCTATTCACCTGAACATAAAATATGCAATACCTATATTTCGAAATGGCAGGTGACTTGTACAGTACCAAATACAAGCCAAAAACATTGATAGGAGCACTGATAACAGCAACAACGTGGAGAATTGAGGTGTAGTAAGCAGGAGCTTCTGGAGGGCAGGGAATCGGCATGTGAAGTAAGTTGGAAAGCGAGAAGAGCTGACGATTTCTAGCGGAGGAGCAGGTGAAAAGATGGAAACGACTTGTGAGGCAAACATCGCTTCTTGATCAAGAACAACTCTTTGAAAATTGTGCTGAGCCATGAGACAGACCCGTTTACACTGGAAAAGTTATGTCTGTCCCCTTGGATCCTGCACCTGGGATAGTGATAAGCCCTGATAAGCTTTTTTGAATCTCTAGGTACCAGGAACCTTGAAAGCATATGATTCGCAGGTGTTACTGGGACCATTCTTTTTAGATTCTCCTTGTAAGCTCTACCTTCTATAGATTCTGCTTGGACTTTGACTTTGCCGCTATCAAATCCCTTATCATGCAATCTTCCCAGAGGTCCCCCGATGATATGAACCTGGAACACTCGGTACTAGCAAGAGACAAACTGGTCGAACAATTCTGATGCTTTCATTTTTCAAGACTTTCCATGGACAATCTTCTGATATTGCTTCCCATTTCTATTGATTTCTTCATAAATTTCCAGCCGTCCATTTTGAAAGTTATCCTTCATGAAACATTTTGGAAAGTCCATCTTGAAATACCTCAGTGGTCGGTCTAAACTGTACTTCTCCCATTTTTCAGTATCAGAACTCGAATTGCAGTTGGGGTCGCTGTAAATAGAAAGTTCAGGCACATCTAGACCTTCCCTACTCACCCATATTTCGCAAAGTTTGTCACATAACTCCCCAACATGTTCATAACCTTCAATTCCTCCTCTGTCGGCGTCCATTGACTCTCCGAGCATCCCAAGATGTACTTGAACTCGGATCCATGACTAGCCGCTTTGAATGGCCAATTCGCTGTCATTGGATCTGGATTTTCTTTGCAAAAGTAGTCAAATGAGGTCAGGTACACTGAATTCCCATGTTTCGCAAAGGATTTCGCACTCTCCAAGACGCCAGAATTGAAGAAAGAGTCTCCAAGGAACTCTACGAGCTTCTTGGTGCTATCCGCGTTATCAGTAGGCTGATAAGCGTCCAGAATTCTTTTTCTGACACTTGCAAAGTTATCAGTGATATCAGGACCGTAAGACTCTTCAACAACCTTCTTCAGTTTCTCCTCATCACTCCCATCACCTTCCAGTACATACATACCTGAAAAAACCAATATATGCACTGATAAGCTGATAAGCCCACCAATCTCAAGTCCTTCATACTCTCCTACAGTGAACAAGGCATCAATTTTCGGAGCCTTTCTTCTCAACTCATCAAATGGTTCCGGGAAGAAGTCTTCGTCGAAATTTGGGACAAAGTGCAGGAACCCTGAAGCGGATTTTTGGAAGCCGTCGAATTCCGTGAACTTGGAAACAGGTTGAGAATTGTACCATGCAAGAAGGCTTTTGGAATCTGAAAATAAGCTTGACTTCAATTGGACGATCCGACCTAGGTTCTGGTTTGACTGACCATTTTCAGTGTACCCATGAAACTCTGCAAACTCTTTGAAAACTGCCGCTTGCACCTCCTTGGTCCTAACCGCAAAATCACAAAAACCACTTCCAGAATTGGCCATAATCCTACGAAACAGTCGATTCGAATGGGGGCTCAACGCCAGTAAATCCACACTGACACCACCGGCACTTGTCCCGAAAATGGTCACATTCTGGGGATCCCCTCGAAAAGATCCGATATGATCTTGGACCCATTGAAGAGCTAGAGCTTGGTCCCAGAGACCATAGTTTCCCTTTGCCACGTCATCTCCAGTTGTCAAAAAGCCATAGGGTCCAAGTCGATAGTTCACTGTTACCAGAATCACATTTTTCAGAGGAAGAGTGCCGGAAATCGAGTAGTCGTGGTATTGAGAAGTTCCGATTTCAAAGCCGCCGCCGTAAAAATACACCATTACAGGTAACCCAGAAGGCTGAAACACTTTCTTTCTCTTATCACTGATAAAAAACTCCAACTTACAAATTCGTTCCATCTCGGAGCAAACACATTCAGTGTTAAGCAATTGTCTTCAGCGATTTCCAGATTACTCATAACTTCTTCAGTGAAGAACTGTAAAGGATTCTGAAGGCTTCTGGAGAAATTGTGAAGTTTTGACTCACATTCGCCAACTTTCCAGTTTGCGGACACAATGGTCCGTAACTATAACAATCCCTTGGCTCCGCCCACTTTTCTGAAGCCACTGGCTTCTTGAATCTCAACGGTCCGATTGGCGCCTTGGCGAATGGGATTCCCAAGTAGCCTTCGACTATTTTGTCATTCTGAAATATCAAATTTCAAGTGTTCCAGATTAGGAAACTCACATGACGATAGATATTCCCACGAATCGGACCACAAGTCGCATCAAGACATTTCAAATTTTGTTCTGGTGAAAGATGGGAAAGGAAACCGCCCATTCTATCAAATCAGAGGGTATGTTCGACGGTATTTTATAAGAGGGGTACACAAAAACTACAACAACTTTAGGTACAAAACACGGAAAAAACTCAAAGACCTGTTTGACAAGCGATCAAAGATACAAAACACGGAAAAAATTTGGTTGTTTGATGTTTTGATGGGGTGGTTGATAACAAAAAAAGATTTTTATTATGAAATTATGAATCCACGCCTATCATTATCACTTTTATCACAACCAAGTTCCCATTTTGCGAGTTTCAAACTACAAACACACCTTCGTTGGTTTTTCTAGTTTGGTTCTCTGCCAAGCACCCTGTCCTTCAAACTACTCTGATAATTGCTGTTTGTGCACTTCTAGTGAGTTCTTGTGTGTGCCAGGAGCTGGCCTGAAAGCCTACAAGCCTCAACAAACTTGGAAACGTCCCAACACTTTATTAAGAGTTCGATAAACCACTGAACCAAGCAGCTAGGAGAATTGCAGCTTGTGATGGAATCTGAGTTTCACATAGTATGAAATAGGAAAAAGCAGATAGTGTCGGGTGAAGATTTACAGTTCCAAATGTAATGTTGAGTGCAGCCAGAAGCTTGAGCTAGAGAATAATCAATTGATAATATAACCTGTGATAGAACTTACCGTAATCAATGATACAAACCAGAAGAACACCCAGAAGCTGTTTTTCTTCTCATTCTGCCGATTGTCTTCCTGAGCCTCGGCATATACTTGACTATTCCTGGACATTGTTTCACGAGTTGTCTTTATCAGACACGTTATCAAAACCAGAATCAGCGTGAAAGAATTGACAGCGTATAACTGGATAATTTGTTTTTGAGGATCTGGGTTGAGTCGAGATACATATTTTATTGTAGTGTTCTGTTTCTCAGGTGCTTCTACTATCTGAAAATAGTCGACTGCTAAATAATAAAAATTTCAAGAAAGGTTACCGGAAAATATGAACAACGATCTGTGTCATGCCTCCTAAGATTTTTGGGTCCCATACATGGGTATACAAGGATTGAAAGTGAAACATATAAGAAACCGCCTCGAAACAGCTTTGATAGTCTCGAGGAACCGATCAGGAACACGAGTTGTTGAATGCATAAATAGACAGTGAGGTAGCTCATGTAAGATGAAGCCCAGATCATGCGCGGTCGCTCCAGTGTTTTCATGAAACTAGAAAAAAGTTTAGCAGGGGGTTTATGTCAGAACACTTCTTACAAGAGAGCGACAACTACGTATTTATCGAGTCGTGAGTGCATTCTCATAAAGGAATAAGACATGATAGTGAAAGTGACATTGAACAAAAAAACGACACTGTTCAGTAAGAGGACATGCGTCACGACCGGATGGATTTGGAGCTGAATGATAAACTTATCGATCAGAAGGATTTGGCCGCAAGCACAATCGAGATGGTATATTGATGACTTTTAGTCGCGGTCTGACTTGCCTGCTTGATTCTTTCTCAGGAAGTGTTATTGGCGTCCCGCGGCGAGTCCTGATGGGTCTCACCACGAAAATGGTTTCCGGCTGACAAAAATTGTGAAATACGGCTTCTGGACAAGGTTTTGTCATTTCTTCCGATGAAAACGGGAAAAAGACATGAATTCAATCATTTTCATCCAAATTTCAGCAGTTTCCACCGATTTTTAGTGAAAATGAGATGTTTTTGGTAAAAAGCGGCAAAATACCCAAAAATGCATGTTTTTGTACTGAAAATCGGTGGAAACTGCTGAAATTTGGTTGGAAATGATTGAATTCGCGTAACTTTATCCATTTTCACCAGAAAAAGTGCCGAAACCTTGTCCAGAAGCTGTATTTCAGCCAGGAACCATTTTCGTGGCGAGACCCACCAGGTGACACATCGCTCCGGGACGGCAATGATACCAATATTCGAGAACAGAGCTTTTGCCTAGGAAAATTAGCACAATTCGCACTTTTGAGGGTCCGTGCTCGAAAAAGAGGGCTTTTTCATTAAAAGTGAGCCAAGATCCCATCTCTATTGGTGATTGCAGCCAACACCCTTCTACAGTTTAGAATAACAGTAAAAATTTTCCAAACTATACCTTCTTCACGAAAATGACCAACAGCAGTGTTATTAGAGATAAAAAATCGAGAATACAGCCTGAGAAAACATGCGAATCCATCTCGAAAACAGTTGGGGCACCTGTCCAAAATGTATCATAAGCATCGAAAGTTCTCCAGTCCATTTTGTAGTTGAAAGCGCTGAGTGAGAGCTAGTGGGGGAATGTATTTATAATAAGCGGTTAGGACAAGGATCAAGCGATCAAGTTTTTCGAATTCCCTCCTCTGTGCATGAACTTTAACAAACCTATTTTTCTGCTGGAGCTTGAGAAAACAAAATCAGATGCTTCGCTTCCGATGAGAACGATTTTCGATGAAAAGGCCCATTACCTTTTCTTTGTCACATTTTTCCCTCTAACCGCGCACATCATTCTTTTCCGAAGGAATCTGGAAAACGAAAAGAAAAACCTGACTTGGTTCATTTACTACCAATATTATCTCAGCTCTGTTTGCTATTTGATATCATTCGCGCTGGTTGCTTTGGAAGTTTGCTGGAACTTTTTCTTTCGAGAACGCGAACAGACATTGTAAGTATTTTGACAAAAATGTTGTTTCCAAGAAAAATGTTGGTGTAAATCTGGGAAAAACTACATACGCTGTAGGAACACAAATGAGCTTTCTTGGCACCGAAAGGTCCATCCAAATTACTGTAAAGGTCGAAAAAATCGCGGCTTATCACTTTCGGGCAGCGTGAAATTGGTTTTGACTATGCTAGGTCTCGTGGGCATTAAATTAACTCTTGGAAAGTTGAAGACATCACAAATCTAACTGTTATTCAAGATTTTCTGACCTAGTTCTCCTAATCCTTTAGTAAAAACTGTAAATGTCTAGCACGGGGTGTAGAATTCAAATCGCGCTTTTTTCGCGCGCTTTAGGAGCGTGTTTCGCTCGAGTGTATGCGTGCGAACGCAC
>LR539392.1:363810-379608 GCA_900536315.3 Caenorhabditis becei
AAATCGACACCGGCGCCTTATGGTAGTTCATACACTCCGAAAGCGCGCGAAAAACGCGCGATTTAAATTTCGACACCCCGTGTCTAGTAAATTTGACTTTTATTCAGAGGACATTCCGGTTTAGTATTTCTTCTGCTGTTCTACAAATCTGGCTTTCTGATTCTTCTTCTTCTCCTTCTCAGTCTCCAACGATTCATCATATTCTCTACCAAAGACAAGTTTCATCGCTTCGTATCAGGATCCTGGCTGAAAACCATAATAATACTCCTATACCTCGAAGAAATAGTTTTGACGTGCGTTCAATCACTTTACTACCTCAACTGGGGATGTTTCTTTGTGAGTTTAACTATAGTTCTCTGATCATTTGCTTCTCACTTTTCCAGTTAGAATCCGCTTCTGAAGTTGTTCCAATGATTCTGAATGCTCATTTTGTTATCACTCTGCTAGTTCCCTTCGTATCACTCTATTTCAACTATAGAGTTTACAAAAAAGTGAGCATTCTGTCTTATGATATCTCAAACACTCGAAGAACTGTCGAGCTGAACATCATTCTACAAAGCACACCCGTTATCATTTCCTGCGTGGTCAGTTCTCGAAAACTTTACATGAAATGATATGTGATTACAGATACGATCGATTATAGTCTTTCTGGTAAATTTTGATCAGTCACAAGCTCCATTATTTGTTCAATTGGTCATCTGCCATTTTGCGGGAGCTACCTACATTTTCATCCCACTTTCCTACATTTTCGGAAATATCGATCGATTGAAGAAGATCAAGAGGTTCATTACAAGAGCCCAGCATTCCGCAGAAGTACGGCCAGTTTCATCAACTCACAGTCAACATCCGATTGCCAATGAGAACAATGTCTTTGATCAATAAAAATGCATTTTGATTATCAACTATTATCAGTCAATAGTCATCAACCTTGATCGTCTGATTTCTAAGTTATGAATCCAAACATATCATTATCACTTTTATAACAACCAAGCTCCCATTTTGCGTCGAACTACATACACACCCTCCGGTTTTTCTAGTTTGGTTCTCTGCCAAGCACCCTGTCCTTTAAACTACTCTGATAATTGTTGTTTGTGCACTTCTTATGAGTTCTTGTGTGTGCCAGGAGCCGGTCTAAAAGCCTAAAAGCCTCAACAAGCTTGGGAACGTCCCAACACTTTATTAAGAGTTTGATAAGCCACTAAACCAAGCAGCTAGGAGAATTGCAGTTTGCGAAAGAATTCCAGGTTGACATAGAATGAAATGAGAGAAAAAGGCCAGTGATGGGTGGAAGTTGAAGGTTTCGAGGGTCATGTTGAGTGCGGCCAAAAGCCTGAGCTGGAAAACAATCAATCGATAGTTGAACCTGTCATGAACCTACCGTGATCAAAGATCCGAACCAGATGAACACCCAGAAGCTGTTCTTCTCCCCATTTGGCTGGACCTCCTCTTCAGATTCTGCATGAACTTGATTACTTCTGGCCATCTTTTTACAAGTTTTTGTTATCAGATTCGTTATCAAAATCAAAATCAATGACAATGTGTTCCAGAAATAGAATTGAATAGCTTGTGTTTTAGGATCCGGGGTATCGAGTTTAGATTTGGTGCTCGATGAATTGTTCTGGCTTGTTATCTGAAAGTCCCCATTGAAAGCTAAAATTTTCAAAAAAAAAGGTCACCGGAAAGTCCATACACTGTATTGTAATGGCTGATTCTGATCCACGAGAGATAAAGATCACAACGATGAGTGAAAAGTGCAAAATAAAACCTTTGAATAGTTTCGATAATCTAAAGGAGCCGATCAGAAATATCAGTTGTAGAAGACACAAATAAACTGTCACATAGTTCAGATATGTTGTTGCCCAGATCGTGCGTACTCGTGTAAATCCTAACATCATTCTTAAAAGTTGCAAATTAGAAAATGGGGGTTATTCGAAAACTCCCTACAACCATAGTATCATAAGTAAATAATTTTTTGGCGCTGGAAAAGCGGCATTTGCAAGTAATAAGGACAAACCGAAAAGAAAAACGAGACTGAGTACGAAGAGACAATGAAATGGAACTGGATGCATTCGCAGCTGAAAAGTTACTTATCTTGACTAGGGAACTGTTTTTCGGGCTCCTTTGGGAAATTTCAAGAAAAATGCAAAAATACTATTGATTTTTCTAAGATTTTTGATGCTATTCTTATCAGCAGATGGGCACTTTGAAATATGTGCTGACCTCCTCAACCTATACTTTACTGTAGAAATTGATGAAGTTTAAACGTTTTCACGCTAAGTGTTGTATTTATGTATTTATACCGACTTAAAATTGCTTAACAGTATGATCGCAGGCAAATTAGACATAGACGTCAGCAAACTATTCAAAATATCCAGAGATGAGAAAACAAGATCAAAAATAAGATTCAGTTGGAATAAGTGTAAATCCAAACTCAGACGCCACTTCTTTGTAAATCGCGCCATCCTCAACTACACTCGCAACCAACGATCTCTCCCCATTAGCCCCCAACCGACCCTTTAATCATCCGCCCACCTTTGTACTTGATCCACCGAATATGTCTTATTCTCATGTTCACGACCATGTATGTCGTAATAAATAAATAAATAAATAAATAAATAAATAAATTTATGGAAACTTGAGCAGGTCGACACATATTCCAAAGTGCTCATCCGCTGATTTCAAATTTTCATAAGGTGCCCGAAAAACAGTTTCCTAGTGAGCATATTTTTTAAAACATACCTTCTCGACAAAAATGGTTATGATCAGTGTTGTAATTGAGGACAATTGAAGAAGTTGATCCACTACATCACGGAGATTGAATTCTTCGAGAAAAATAACACCTAATTGTGAACCAAAGATAAATTTTATAAAACTTAGATAAAACTTACCTTTGAAAACAGGAATGTCGCGGTTCCAGAAATCTTGATGAATCTTAAAAGTTGCGGTGTCCATTTCCTAGTTGAGCACTTGTAAGAATGGAATCTGTTTGGGAGAAGATGTGAAAGGTTTCTAAATTATCGGTTGCAGTGCAAAATTTTCCCCCAAAACACAACCTTTACCGAAATCTTTGGCAAAACTTCCAGTTTGAGTCTAGTAAAATCCGTTTTTCGAATGGAATACGTATCGAACCCGATGACATGGTCCGCGATACCCATGACGATATATGTGATTTTGTTTCAACGGAATCGGACAAAGGAACAGAAAAATGTGATTTATCCCATTTACTATCAGATTTATTTGAATGCTCTACTTTTCTTGCAAATCAGTCTTCTATTTGGTCTTTTAGCTGGCTGGACTTTATTGTTTCCCGAGTATAAGTACGACGACTCAGGGCTAAGCAAAGGGTAAGTGTTCTCACTATAACTATTGTTCTTCTCAACAAATGTTGTGATTGACGATGAGCGAAATGCTGAATTAGGTCCCCAATGGTCGGCATCTTTATGGAAAACTTATTTGAAGATTGATACATGCAAAAAAACGGGCTCACAGGCTCTGTTTAGCCATTGAAATGAGCAAGTAGCCCTCGATACACACCACCCTTATCAGGTGTTAGACATCTAGCTGACAATTAATTGAAAAACCTAATCTTAAGATTATTACTTATCGTCATTGGTTTTTTCACTGCATTCAACAACACTTGCTTCCTTATCATTCTATTTCTCCTGCTGTGTATTCAACGTTTTCTGATCTTCTCAACTCCCGAGAGGCTTCATCGCTATATCAGCGGGAATTGGTTGAAGTTGCTGATAAGCATTGTTTATCTCGAAGCATTTGTTATTTTATGCGTTCGTGCCCAGTGTCCAGAGAGATACGCGTGTATTTTTGTGCGTTTTGTCAAATTTTCTGATCTACCTTTCTTTTTCCAGAACAACTGCTCCTCTTCGGTATTTCTGATAGTGTCGAGTGTTCATTTCGCTATCACTATAATCGCTCCCTTCTTATCACTTTATTTCAACTATAAAGTATATAGAAAAGTGAGAATCCTATCTCATGACATCTCCAACGCTCGGAGAACTGTCGAGCTGAACATCGCTATCCAGAGCACTCCAGTTATCATTTTTTGTGCGGTCAGTTCTATTAATAAAGCTCAACAAAAGTTTCACTCAATCTTTAGGCACGTTCAGTTATGATTTTCCTGATATACATGGACTTATTACAAAGTTCAGATATTTTCGAAATGTTCATCTGCAGATTCCCCGGACCCGCTTATGTTTTTATCCCCCTTAGCTACATTTTTGGAAATATCGATCGATTGAAGAAGATCAAGAGGTTCATTGCAAGAGCTCAGCATTCTGCAGAAGTTCGACCGGTTTCATCAACACAAAGTGGGGATCCAATTGTTATGGCAGTGGAAAATCAAAACAATGTAGTAAATTAGTAAAAATTTATTCTTATTATTGTCAGTTCAAAAATCGGTGCAGTAATCGGCGTGTTCAAAAAGGCCGGGGGTCTAACTTTCGCCTCGGTCACGTTCCAACTATTTCAAGAGTTTCAGTGAAAATAGTTGGAACGTGACCGAGGCGAAAGTTAGACCCCGGCCTTTTTGAACACGCCGATTACTGCACCGATTTTTGAACTGACAATATCAATTATCATTATTATCAGTTATTACTATCATTAAACATAGCATGAACCATAATCATCACAATCGTCGTATTCTTCCGAATCCTCCTCCTCTTCGACTTCTTCTTCCGCCTTGAAGTTGGAGTTGTAGATGTGAATCTTGTTTTCCGTGGCTTCAACGTAAAGTGTCGTCTTGTCCTTCTCAATCACTCGAACTTCACAATCTCCCAGTAGCATCCGTGGGAATCGCTTGAGGAATTGTTGGAATTCAATGTAGTTGTAGTGAAGATCAGTGGCCAGAAAGTGGCGGAACAATTCGTCTTGAGCGAGGATTTTCTGAAAAACAAGGAAAATTAGACATTTTGTAGTTACCACGTGGGAGTACGCTGAAACGGCCACTCAAAAATTCGCAAATTACTCACCTCAATCAACTCTTTCAACTCCACCAGTTCAACTTTGCACCCCTTGACTCTAGCCGATTCGAAATGGGCCATGTTTCCAACAGGAATGTCTTCAACAGCTCCGATTCTCAACTTTCTCGCCTGTTGCCACTGCTCCAGCTCCGTCACTTGATCCCATGATCCTTCCAAGTTGACTCCGATCCGAATGTTCTGGAGGGTCGTTGGGTTGAGGTGGGGAAGAATACAAAGAACTTCGGATTCCAACAGTGGAAACTTTGTTCTGAGCTTCTCGACGTTGAGATTCACTCGCTTCTGAAGTTGGCAATCCAGAATCTTGAAGAACTTGTCTCTATCTTCCACGAATGCACTGGCATTCTCGTAACGTCTGTAGCACTCCTCATTGATGATCTTGAACGTCTTCACATGGGTCTTGGGGCTTCTGACGAGAGTCAAAAAGTCCAGAATCGCTCGTTCCACGTGGCAGAAACCGTCGATCAGTTTCTTCTTGAACTCCTTCTTGACCACACAACCTTCTGGAGTCTTGAAGTATCTGATAATCAACGTGTTGTCCGTAGAATCAGTGATAACAAGAATGATTTGATTTTCTTCGATTTGAAGGCAAATCTGCTTGTAGAAAGTCGGCAGACGGTCAATGTGTTGGCGGAATTCGAAAGACAGTTTGCGGAGGACAAGTCTGAAAATTTAGTGATAAGAAAATATAGAACTGATAAGAACAAACCTGGATTCCACATCACAAAACTGTCCGATTTGTTGCTTGATATGCCAGGGCAGCATGGCGAGAGTGGGGATCAGCTTGGAAGACATTATTAAGTCACGTTCTCGCAGGAGAGAATAGGTAAAGAATGAAGGGGAATGGAGGAAACGGACGGGGTGGTTGCTAGACGCAGTCAATCAAAACTATCTTTCCCAGAGTGTCTTTGTTAGGTGCAGGTGTCATGTGACTTGATTGAGCCATCGACACGTTGTCAAAAGGGCCGACTGTTTACAAGCCCTAAACAGATGGTTGCTTCAATGATCTGACAATAGGAAGAACTATATTGACTAGGTAGTTTCGGTTAACTGCGTCTAGCTACCACCCCTTCCGTTTCCTCCATTGCCATTCATTCTTTACCTATTCTCTGCTGCGAGAACGTGACCTAATAATGTCTTCCAAGCTGATCCCCACTCTCGCCATGATGCCTTGGCATATTAAGCAACGAATTGGACTATGTTGTGATGTGGAATCCAGGTTTGTTTTGATCAATTCTTCATTTTCTTATCACTAATGTTTCAGACTTGTCCTCCGCAAATTGTCTTTCGAATTCCGCCAACACATCGACCGTTTGCCGACTTTCTACAAGCAGATTTGCCTTCAAATCGAAGAGAATCAAATCATTCTTATTATCACGGACTCTACTGATAACACGTTGATTATCAGATACTTCAAGACTTCAAAAGGTTGTGTGGTCAAGAAGGAGTTCAAGAAGAAGCTGATCGAAGGATCCTGCCACGTGGAACGAGCGATTTTGGACTTTTTGACTCTCGTCAGAAGCCCCAAGACCCATGTGAAGACGTTCAAGATCATCAATGAGGAGTGCTACAGACGTTACAAAAATGCCAGTGCATTCGTGGAAGATAGAGACAAATTCTTCAAGATTCTGGATTGCCAACTTCAGAAGCGAGTGAATCTCAACGTCGAGAAGCTCAGAACAAAGTTTCCACTGTTGGAATCCGAAGTTCTTTGTATTCTTCCCCACCTCAACCCAACGACCCTCCAGAACATTCGGATCGGAGTCAACTTGGAAGGATCATGGGATCAAGTGACGGAGCTGGAGCAGTGGCAACAGGCGAGAAAGTTGAGAATCGGAGCCGTTGAAGACATTCCTGTTGGAAACATGGCCCATTTTGAATCGACTAGAGTCAAAGGGTGCAAAGTTGAAGTGGTGGATTTGAAAGAGTTGATTGAGGTGAGTTTTGAATTTTCGAGTGGCCGTTTCAGTGTACTCCCACGTGGTAACTACAAATAGTCTAATAATCCTCATTTCTTCAGAAAATCCTCGCCCAAGACGACTCGTTCCGTCACTTCCTGGCCACTGATCTTCAATACAACCACATTGAATTCCAACAATTCCTCACGCGATTCCCACGGATGTTACTGGAAGATTCTGAAGTTCGAGTGATTGAGAATGACAAGACGACACTTTACGTTGAAGCCACGGAAAACAAGATTCACATCTACAACTCCAACTTCAAGGCGGAAGAAGAAGTCGAAGAGGAGGAGGATTCGGAAGAGTACGACGATTGTGATGATTATGGATCGTGTTATGTTTAATGATAATGATAACTGATAATAATGATAATTGATAATTGATAATGAGAATAAATTTTTACAAATTACCTAAATACATTGTTTTGGTTTTCCATTCCCACAACAATCAAACTCTCAATAAAGTTTTGGGAAGTTTCCAAGCTGTTTCGGGCTTTCAGGCTTGTCACTCTTCCTATCTTGCTTCCTTATCAAGTTATCAGTAGATCAATTAGGTGCAACACTTTTCAAGACACATTCATTCAGACTTTTCCAATCAAATCCTTCACAAATCCGATCACATCCTTCAGATTCTTCTCCCTCCACTCAATAGTAGCTTCAATGCTCTCCTCGACCTTATCAAACTGATAACTCTCGGCATTCCTGGCAGTCTTCCGGAACTTTCTAAACTTCTCCAGCCCATCTCGAGTCTTGATAGTGTTTCCAATCAGTGATATGATACGATTGAAGCCTCGACGATCCTTGTTGAGCCTGATAAGCATTTCATCCCATTTAGTGATAAAGAAGTTGAGCATTCCATCAGCAGCGGCGGGGTTAGAGGTGACATGGGAGAAGAGCTCGGAGCAGTCCTGGAGACGGAAGTCCGAAGATCCTTCGGGTTTCATAGTGTTCAGAAGGAGCCTGATATTTACTGATAAGACTGATAAGACTCTTATCACTCACGTTTCCAAAGTGATAACATTCTCAGAACACGCCAGAGCCCCCATCAAGTAGGACTTCTCCATCTGATTTCTCTCCCTCTTGTACCAATTGAACAGCTTTTCAAAAGTTTTAGAGTCCCCATTTTTGATAGCATGACAATAAGCCGCTTGACGGAATGGAGCCGGGATTTTGGAGCATTCTGATAAGATGACGTTATCACTATTCTTATCCTTATCAAAAGATCCCTGATCATGGAACATTTGCGCCATGGCTTCACTGCAGTTGTTGTCCTTCATTGAGCAATCATTGAGGATCAGCTCCTCGGCGGCCAAGCTGAAATTGGAGTGATATTAGTTAGCTGATAAGCTTATCACCTACACTTCAAAGAACACCTTATCATCCCTATAGTTCCGGGCCACAAAATCAATACTCTTCCGTGCCGGGGACCTTCCAGCGAGTTCCAACGTGAACTCGTACAACACCTCCTTCTCGGGATCCGTTCCAAACTTGAAGATGATCTCTCGAAGTTTGGCCAGTGTCACTGACCACGGCAAGTACTCCTTCTCGTTCTTCAGATACGAAATGAGCTCCAGAGGAACCCGATAGCTGAGGGAGCCTGCACTGGCGAGGGTGAAGGCGTCATCGATGAGTCGGATGCGGGTGGCAGTGGAGAACTTCAAGTGATTCCGGGACATGGCAGTGATGATGTCCTTCCAGTAGTCTTCTGAATATCCGCCTCTGTAGAGTCCATTGGAATCTGCATTCAGAATGATAGGGTCCCTAGACTCAATGACAAGGGGTTCCGAGTTCCGGAGCCATGTCATTTCCACGTCTTCTCCTCCAATCTTCTGATACCAAATCGGCACATCCCACTTGAACTTCCACACCGGGTTACTGTACCTCTGCTGGTCCTTCGCCGACTTTACCAGTTTGAACCGTTCCTGACTGATCTCCAGATGAGTTTCGTTGATTCTAGAAGCCGTTACTATCGGGTAGCCGAGCTGTTTCGTCCAGGGCTCCGCGAACTCCGTGACATTGAGCTTGAATCCATCAGCTCCCAGAACCTCATCCGGAAGAGCTTCTCCAAGGGCTCGGAACAGATCCAATGCCTCTGCATTCCCGTACTCATGCCTCTTCAGATACTTGTACAGCCCTTTGTTGAAGTACTCCTCGCCCATCGCCTTCCGAATCATCCTCAACACACTTCCACCCTTACTGTAGCTGATCGGATCGAACGAGTCCAGCACATCAATAGCCTTTTCAATCTTGAACGTCATTGGATGAGTCGTCGAGACCGAGTCGGCACGGAGAGCATCCCAAAGGTCATTTGTCGGGAAGTACTCCTCCATTCGGAAGTTCTTATCACTAATCTCATCAGTTCCAATGTACTCGACAAGTGTGGCAAATCCCTCGTTGAGCCACAGGTCATTCCACCATTTCAACGTGACCAAGTTGCCGAACCACTGATGGACAAGCTCATGGGCGATGACAGCTGCAATGGACCGCTTTCGCTTGCCATCGTAGAGTTTGTCAGTGTAAAGAAGCATCGTCTCACTGAAAAGAGAATGATAGAGAGCTTCCAAAGATTCTTATCAGCTTACCGATAAGTGATCAACCCCCAATTCTCCATGGCACCCATCGAGAAATCGGGTAGCGCCACCATGTCCTGTTTCTCCAGTGGGAAGCTGATATTGAAGTACTTCTCGAAGAATTCCAGACACTTGACACCGGCGAAAACCGCATATTTAGTAGATTCCAGTTCTTCAGGTCTCGACCAAACTCTGAATCTCACTCCACTACTGGTTCGGCCCTCGTTGAACTGGAATTCCGACACAAAGATGGCAAGGAGATATGAAGACATTGAAGGCGTCGTTTTGAATTTGGAAGTGACAAATTGGCCGTGAGATTCAGATGACTCCTCGATTCCGTTGGCTAGAGCCACAGTTCCGATGGGGTGGATTACGGTAACTGTCCACGTGGCACGGAAGGCTGGCTCATCGAAGCAAGGCAGCATTCTTCGAGTGTATGTTGGCTCCATTTGGGTCACTGCGGCCAGTTTCTGGATTCCTGATTTGGTAGGGTAGGAGGTCTGATAAAGTCCTGTCATATCAGTGCGAAGCTTTCCGTGGAAGGTGACCTGAAGTGATAAGACTTTGTCTTTACTGATAAGAAGCCTACCTTCAAAACCGCCTCCTCCGTCTTGTCAACTTCTTTTTCCAAATAGAAATCCACCAATTCATGTGACTCCCTCACTATCACCTTATCAACTCCAATGTTCCGGCCGTCAACATAGAACTCTGCCTTGACATACTCCAACTCCATAGTGTTCATTGTTATCACTTTGGTCTTATCAGTGATAGCAACCTTGATATCAACATGTCCCTCAAATGTCATGTTCTTGTGATCCGCTTCGTATCCATAGCCAGGAAGGTACGTTTTGATGGTTAGATCGTAGTTGATAGGGGATACGGTAGTGGGGAGACGGAGTTCCGAAGCGGGGATGTCGATGGTTGCAGGAGTGGTCCCTTGGGTCTCCGGGGTGCCTTGGGCTTCTGGGACAACTTGAGCTCTCCGACGCTCATCCATGCGATAGTCCACCATCTCAGCTTCCTGGTAAGCGCTCCAAGTGAACCAGGCGATCACTAGAATCGCTAGAACACTCAAACATAGACATTTCCCAGATGTTCCCTTTTTTGGAGGGGTGTTCTGAAAAGCTGGCCTGAGAGTTGATTAAAACTAAAAGTTACCTCGATGAACGGTCCTCCTGGGTTCTCGGGAGCTGGGCTCTGGTTAGCGATAGCTGTCATCGAGAAGTGATACTAAAGGGGGATTTGATGACAAAGAGTCTGGCACTGTGCCACGTGAAAGGTCACGTGGGTCCCTTGAAACTTTTCACGTTTATCTGCTTACAGTAGGATCAGAAACACGGCTGATAGGCTAAAAAGGCGCCGTATTGATTGCAGGTCAAAGTGTAGCTAAATGGACTGTAATTAGTGCCAATCGAGTGCCCGTTCAGAGACTAGAAACATTATGTTATCAGTAACTCATCAAGAGCAATAATAAGGCCGATAGGAGCTTATCAGTCATTGCTGATATTCAAAGTGGAGCTGATGCAGGCTCATGATCTGTTGAAACTTTTGGGATGATGATGAACATGTGATAACGATGTTTATTGGAGATCAGTACATAAAGTGCGGTTCGTGTTCTTTGATATCCTTGCCCAATTGAGTAGTTTACGCATCCGTCGAATATGGAGCCGAACCTTAACAGTACGTTCCGCTAACTGGCACACGAGGTGCCAATCAGCAGAACGTACTGTTAAGGCGTCAGCGCGTGGCGCAATCAGTACGGAGGGCCTTACAGCGAAACATACTGACAGAAGAGAAGGAAGAGTCAGTACGGAGGGCCTTACAGCGAAACATACTGACAGAAGAGAAGGAAGAGTCAGTACGGAGGGCCTTACAGCGAAACGTACTGACAGAAGAGAAGGAAGAGTCAGTACGGAGGGCCTTACAGCGAAACGTACTGACAGAAGAGGAGGAAGAGTCAGTACGGAGGGCCTTACAGCGAAACAAACTGACCGAAGAGAAGGAAGAGTCAGTACGGAGGGCCTTACAGCGAAACGTACTGACAGAAGAGAAGAAAGAGTCAGTACGGAGGGCCTTACAGCGAAACGTACTGACAGAAGAGAAGGAAGAGTCAGTACGGAGGGCCTTACAGCGAAACGTACTGACAGAAGAGAAGGAAGGGTCAGTACGGAGGGCCTTACAGCGAAACGTACTGACAGAAGAGAAGGAAGAGTCGGTACGGAGGGCCTTACAGCGAAACGTACTTACCTTCAGATCATCCTTGAGTCCTGTTCTCCTCGACTCCAGCCCTCGGGATCCTGCCTACGCCGATTTGATCATTCTGAAACTTAACTTTCAGCAAAACTGAAATCAAAATTTCTTGTTACCTTGCTATGAATCCTTCTTGTCAATGCTCTGCTCCTAATAGTCAAGAACTAGATGTTCTGAAAGGTTTGTGGTGAAAACTATCAAACCCTGAATCTTTTACCTGCAGGGAAGAAGTCCCGGAAGCTGGCAGAAGCTGGTGAAGAGAGAGTAATAAATCTGTTTTTGAAAATTATCACCATTTCTGACCTCTGTGACCTTGGTGACCTTAATCTTATTTTTCCAATGTCACGTGAATAACAGAACCCTCACGTGATCGTAACTTTCCACGTTTCACGCCTACAGTAGGACGTGGACCAAAAGGGGAGCTTATCAGTAATAGCAGATGTTCAAAGTTGAACTAGAGGGGCCGTGCTTAGTGTCATTCGAATGCTCGTACATGCCCAGACACATCCTGTTATCAGTAACTCATCAGGAGCAGTGATAAGGCGACTAGGCCGAAAAGAAGGCTTATCAGTGATAGCTGATATCAGAAACTTCATACAAAATGATAACATAAGTACATTTATCAATCAAATCCACCCCCTCCAAAATCTCCACCACCAAAATCCGACAATCCCCCACTTCCATAATCCATTCCACCGCCAAAATCTCCCAAATTAGCGTTTCCATAGTCATTGCCGCCCTGATCCCAAGAAGAAGAGGATTCATTGGCATTGCCATAGTCATTGGATTGATCAGTTCCTCCAAAGTTCTGAACTAATCGATAAGCAGGTATCAAGTTCCAATTTCACTTACTCCAGGTCCTCCATCTCCATAGTTATAATAGTTGTTAGTGATATTGGTATCGTTATCCGAAAAGTAACCGGGTCCACCTCCGAATCCTCGATGACCTCCATTGAACATGGATCCCAAGCCATAGCCCAGCAAGCTTCCAGCCAAAAGACCGGATCCCAAACCAAGACCGCTGCTTCCGAAGCCTCCACCCCCAAAAGGTCTTCCATTGGATCTTTGATCTCTGACGATGACAGGGTTATTAGAGGGATAGGATCCCTGATAAGGTCCAGAAGGGATCTGATAAGGCGGAGGAGCTGAAAACCAAGATTACAAGATTCTCCGGGAGGGCCTACCGTAACTGCCTTGCTGAACTGGAGGAGCTGGAAGGTTCGGTAGGTTCGGAGGCTTTGGAAACGTCTTTGTGATCTCGGTGAACCAGGACTCGATATCGGAGTCCGAGGAAAACAAGAACCAATGAACTGGATGTGCATTGGCATTTGTTCCAATACCAACTAGATGATTTATAGAGTAGCCATGCGGGATATTGGGTCGTTTGACTGACATTGGGTCAACTGATAAAGTAATAAAGTTGATAACTTACCTGGCATTCGATCAGTCATGAAACCAACACAAATGTATGGGATCACATTTCGCAATACCACACTTCCCTTGGCGCGTTGATCACCCTGAAAAGGGGATAAGTGATAAGTGATAAGCCAAAAAACTGAAAAACCTACCCTATTCTCAAACCAAATGAGCCTCGAATCACTCAGCAACATTGCATAGTTCTTCTTCCATTTTGGATTGAAAACACTCGAACTGTAGCGGAGAACTTGGCCTTCTTTTAGCTTGGAAGCTGGAAAACTTGTGGAAAACTTGAAATTTTCAGTGGAATCTTACCCATTTTTGAGGCGATCAATTGAAAGTATAGAGAGAGAGAGAAAGAAGTAAGGAACAAAAGTATGGGAGCTATGTCAATATTTATGAGAGAATGCCTGGGGGAGAGAGGGAAAAAGAACAGGAGAGCAAACAAATAAGTGAGCGGTGAGTAAGGGTTAGAGCACCAGACAAAATATGGGTTGGCAAAACAAAAATATGGCGATTGTTGATGTCTTTCAAGCTCTATCAGTGATAAGGTGATAAGGCAGAAGAGGTGGCATGGAATCTTGGTTATCATACTGGCAAGAAGACCGAGATCGAAAGCCTCCGAACCATCCAGCTCCTCCAGTTCAGCAAGGAAGTTAGTCCAACAGGTTCTATGGTTTTAGTGATAAGGTGATAAGGCAAAATGACATGAAAGATCACAAAGGCGTTCCCGAACCATCCAAACTTAGCAGATCCTCCAGTTCAGCAAAGGAGTTCGGGTTACGGTAGGTCCTTCTCGAGAATCTTTCAATCTTGGCTTTCAGCTTCTCCACCTTATCAGCAGATCCTCAGGACCTTATCAATAACACAATGCTTATCAGAGATAGAACAACACTTCATTCAATTTGAAACGATTCTAGAATCCATCTATTCCATTGATCTTGACACTGACGCAATTTCCATCCTCACTTCGATAGAATCCATTTGGACACGCAATCTTCAGGGCATGTTTCCCCCTGCAAACCCCAAATCGGCAAATTTGACCATTAGGGCAGGGAACTTCGGAACTGCAGGTGGAAGCTGTGAATCCCGGCATGACATTTTCCGGGACAAAAGTTCCTCCCCAGAAACAGTCAAATGGGACTGGACAAGGTTGGGAGAAGGCGATGATCAGGAGGAGGGTGAGGAGCAGAATTCTCATGATGGAAATGTATGGGAAAATGGAGAAAAAGAGGAGGGTTTTATGGAATTCGCCGATTCGATTGGTAGAGCTCGTAAAAGGTTACGATTCCCACCTCTGCCATTCGGAAAAGCCACTTGCGACCAACAATGTTCCTACTTCTCCTGCTCCTCATTGGATCCGTGGCTTCTGAAACCAAGATGGTGTTCTTCGGCGACGTCTTCTGCCACGTGGACAACTATTCATTTGCCTACCGTATAGCTGTAGTGGAAGAGGATTGGATGTGAGGGATTCTGAATCTTTTGATCAACTGAATCCCAGTTTCCAGCAACTCGACTCGTCTCGCCCTTGGAAAACCTTCTTTTGCCTATCCTCCGGCTGCCTCTTACAGTATCGAGGCTACCGTATCCGGTGGAGATGGTCCTAATGATGTGAGATAAGGGATGTTATCAGGGTGTCTAGATGGATTTCAGGACAACTACGAAATCGGCTTCTACGTTTACCACAACTGCCGTTCGGATCGGAAAGACTTGTATCAGGTGTGGATTTCCAGATTCATTGTGGCCAGTTATCCAGTTAAAGATGGGTTAGTGATTCAGAAGTTTCCCTTCTGAAGAATCAAAATCCACCTTCAGAAGCACCCCGAGATCCTTTGATTTCAATCTGACCGATAAGGGAGAGCTATCAACGGATGGGGTGAAGATCTATGACTGAAATTGAATAAATCTTTATTTAAATCGGCTTTTTCCAAGTGGTTCCCTTATCAGTGATATTGATGTTGAAGTTGATATAATGGGTGCCATGAGTGATCGGGTAGTCACCGAGGATGAAGCGGGCGTTCAAGTTGTGGTTTTCGCCGAGGGAGTTGCAGTTGTGGAGGACTTGGAAGGAGAGTTCGTAGTAGTTCTGGAAGGCTTTCAGGCTTTCAGGCTTTCAGGCTTCAGTCTTCCAACTCACATTCAAAATACCATCATCCGTATCACTAGTAGTAATGTTATAAAAATGAGGTGATTCCGTGGCCCAGAAGATCGGAGTTCTTAGAAGCAACTCATTGAGAGGGCTGATAAGTTATCAGTTTATCACTCTTTATCACTTTATCACCTACAGTCTATCATCCTCATAGACCAGGATTCTGAACTCAAAACGACGATCGAAAGTGCAAGTGACATCTCCAGAGATGACAAATAAGGTGGCTGGGGTAGCGGGCGCCACTAGGAGAATGAGAAGGATTAGAAGAAACAGGAGATTCATAGCTCCGAAATGAATTCAGAATGGCTTCAGAAAGGTGGCTGGGGTCTCAGAAGGCCTAATCGAATCATGGAAGTTTCATGGTTTATCGTCCAGCCATGGCCCTCTCAAGGGGTACAGTAGAGAGCAAACATCAAGTTTGAAGCCTGGAAGCCTGGAAGCCTGGAAGCCTGGAAGCCTGGA
>LR539392.1:381127-394207 GCA_900536315.3 Caenorhabditis becei
AGCCTGGAAGCCTGGAAGCCTGGAAGCCTGGAAGCCTGGCCCCAGGACAGAACTGATAAGCGACGTCATCAAGTTGATAAGGTGATAATTTGATTCAAGGTTGACCCGAAACCGTTCAATTTGCAAAATCTAATTATGTGATTGCCACATGGTTAATGGAAAAACATGTTCAACCTTGAAACCAGACGTCTTTATAAAAGTTGCGCATTCTGGTTAAACTGATCAGTTTTTGATGTTATCAGAAAATGATAAAGAACGCTAAACTTCAAGAAATCGCAATTCTCCGTCAGATATCCCTTATCACCATTGGAATCACCACTTTATCAATTGCAACGTCACTTCTGATTCTTCCAATTCTCTTTCAACACGCTCAGAATATCCAGTCAAGTTTGGATTTTGAACTTCGATTTTGCAAGAAGAGATCTATCGATCTCTGGGAGACGCTTTATCAGGTCAGTGTTATCAGCTTATCACCAAATCAGTCAAACTTCAGTCTCAGGGCTCAAGGATTCAGAAGACCAGAATCAGAAGACACCCGCCACTGCCTCCTGGAAGCTATGTCCAAATCCACCCACCTTCTCGTCCATCCATTTGCATTTTTGGACCCCCTGGACCACCGGGGACCCCCGGAGCTCCTGGAGCTGATGGAGATCCTGGCTGTGATGGTGTTCCTGGAAAACCGGGACAAGATGGACCCATCACCCTTCCTCCAGAATGTCAAACCTGCCCTCCAGCTTCTCAAGGACCACCGGGACCCCAGGGGCCACGTGGGGCTCCTGGAAAACTTGGCGCTCCGGGGAGCAGAAATGGAACAACGACTCCAGGGGCCCCGGGACCACCAGGACCCCAAGGTCCCCCGGGATGTGACGGTGAGGATGGTGCTCCAGGAGCCCCTGGAGTTCCCGGAAAAGTTGGATACCCAAGTGTTGGAAAACCAGGACCCCCTGGGCCAAGGGGTCCTGGCGGGAACCCCGGGGTACCTGGAATGACGTCATCAGGACCACGTGGACCACATGGACCCCCAGGAGACAATGGATGTGATGGAGTTCCGGGACCCGGGGGACCACCAGGACCCCCAGGAAGAGATGGAGATTGCGGGGATCCAGGGGATTGTGATCACTGCCCACCGCCAAGGATGGCTCCAGGATATTGATAAGAAGTTTTATGAATTGATAATCACCGATAATCACTGATAAAAGATAAATGAAATCAATAAAATAAGCATTGAGAACTTTTCAGAAGAGTTGACCCGGTATCTGACCAGAAATCCTTGTTGACCGGAGGTTAAGTTGGCTTTGACAATTTGAGATCCAGTGCTAGAGATAGTGGTGGGAGAGTTCCAAGTTCTAGAAAATTTGATTTTCAAAGTAAAGGTTACCGTAAAACCTCTATTAAAACGGCCCCAATAGTTTGTCTTTGACCTTCACTATCTCATAAACTAGAAGAGTTCTCAAAAAATTGTCAACTGCAAAGTTGTAGACGAAGATTAGAACTACAACTTTGCAGTTGACAACTTTTTAATAACTCTCGTAGTTTTTGAGATAGAAAAGCTCAAAGTCAAACTATTGGGTGCCCTTCTGATAGAGGTTTTACGGTAGTAGAGACCTACAGTAATGTCTCAACTCCATCTGCTTCCACAATGACACTAGCGCCTTCTGATTTCTCATAAGTAACTCGAAAGGTTTTTCCGTTACCCGGGTTTGAGATGCTATTTGAGTAACTATAACTAGATATCTCATCCGCCGGAAACTGATAAGACATTGCTACACCAATGTGTGCATCCAATTGATTCTCCGCTCTTTGTGTTTTCTTCCAATGAACTTCCGCTTTGGTCACATAATAAGTAAGACATCTTCCATAGACTGATAGGTTCTCAAAATATTTGAAATTTGAAGAATCCAGTCTGGCAATCAAGTGATTCTGATAAGTGTGCAGATCAGCTCGGCAGCCAGCAAAAATAGATACACTTCCATTGCCAGTGAGTGAGATTTGACTGAAGATAACTGGTTGAAGTCTAGATGTGATTTCTTGAAAAACAGTTTGATATGTGCCACTGGACAAGTTTTGTGAAGAAGTTGGAGGTAATGAATAAGCGGTCATATCTGAAAATCAACATTGTTATCATCAAAGTTATCAGATACTGATCTCACAATCATTCCTGGTATTCATTATCAGTGAGAACTGATCAATCGTATCAATATTGACATTGAGAATGCTCAAGGTCTGGGCTTGACAAGCACTTCCCGATTTTCCAGCCATCCAGACATCGTAAAGCCTGAAGAGCATCTTATTGTTAAGACTTCCAATTTCACTCACGTTCCCGCAAACTGATAAAAATATGAGTTTGTCAAAACATAATACTTTTTCAAAACTTCAAAATTGAAATTTTGCTCATCATAAATCACGATTCTCAAGGATCCCAGAGACGCTGATTGCATAACTGTCCACGGGATAAGGTCAATTGAGTCCACAACAAGAGCATTTGGAGAATATGAGCTGTCAGGAAGGGTTGAGAAGGATGGGTGGACTGAAATGAGGAATTTGAAAAATTTGAGGGATCCAGGGTTCATGGATTGACGTCAGGAGGATTGTGACCTAGTGGGTCTCGCCACGAAAATGGAAAATACGGCTTCTGGACAAGGTTTTGACACTTTTTCTGATGAAAATGGGTGAATTCAAGCATTTCCAGCCAATTTCCAGCAGTTTTCACTGATTTTTAGTGAAAATGAGGTTTTTTTTTGGGGAAAAACGGCAAAATACCCAAAAATACATGTTTTTGCACTTAAAATTGGTGAAAACTGCTGAAATTTCGTTGGGAACGATTGAAATCATGTCATTTTACCCATTTTTATCAGAAAAAGTGTCAAAACCTTGAATAGAAGCCGTATAATTGCCGTCCCGCGGCGAGTCACCTAATGGGTCTCGCCACGAAAATGGTTTCTGGCTGATTAACGGCTCCTGGACAATGTTTTGGCACTTTTTCTGATGAAATCGGGTAAAATAACGTGATGTCAAGCATTTCCAGCCAAATTCCAACAGTTTTCACCGATTTTTAGTGAAAATGAGGTGTTTTTTGTGAAAAACGGCGAAAAAACCCAAAAATACATGTTTTTGTACGGGAAATTGGTGGAAACTGCTGGAATTTACGTCATTTTACCCGGTTTTATCGGAAAAAGTGCCAAAAACTTGTCTAGAAGCTGTAATTTAGTCATAAACCATTTTCGTGGCGAGACCCATCAGGTGGGTACTCACTTACATCTCAAAAAAGTCACTGAAATGTTGAAAAAGTCGTTTTTCGTGTTTGCCAGAATCGAAAAGTCAAATTCGATTGTTGTTGGTGACAGGGTGAATTGTATATTCTTGGAGTTTGTTGAATTGAAGACAAACTTCTGGACGCCATGACGGCCTAAACCATTGATTTGCCATATTGTGAAAGAGTTGGAGCCAGTTAGATGGATATTGGAGATTTGGATTCTGGTGGGGACTTGGAATTGGTAGTTAGACCAGACCTGGAAAATGTCAGTGATAAGGGGGAACTGATAAGGTGTCATACCGTCCAAGAGCAATTTTTTGGTGTCAAGTCGTTTTTTGTCAGTTCCCATTTGATATTTCCGTTGTTTTGGGTATTACTGTAGTTCGGACAGTCTGAAAGTGTGGAATATTCAAAAAAAATTGAATTATTTTGAATTTGAGAAAAAATTGAAAAATTTCAAAAATTCGAAAAAAAAATTTTTTTCAACTTTTTCGAAATTTTAAAAATTCAATTTTTTTTCAATTTCAAAGTTTCAATTACAAAAATCTTTTTAAAAAATCCAAGCTCACCCAACTCAATTCCATAGCAAATTCCATAGCAAATTCCAATAAAAACCCACCAATAGCGCATAATTTCAAAATTTGAGTGCTTGTTACTCGAGAATAATCTTTTGAACAACGAGGCAACTGATAAGGAAGTGTTTGTCAGTTGAAATTGACTCTAGCCGTGACGTATCGCCTTTTTGGACGATTACTCACTTGGAAATGGCATTATAGGCTCTACTGATAACAACAATTCATTTTTGGGACAACCAAAATGTAAGTTTCTTATCAGTTATCAATATATCAAAATTGAAATCACTTTCAATCAGTCGAGACTCCAAAATGATGAAAAATGTATTTTTTATCAATGCATTATTGATTTTCTACTTTTCACAGTTAGCTTTGGCTGATGAGCTCAGTAAGTGACTGAATTATGGATTTCTTATCATTTTATCATTTAAGACTGCGCCACATACGAAAATGACCTAATTGATACCAGTGATTACCGAATCCAGCTCACTTCCAGTGACAATGATCCTAAAAACTGTACCTATCGTGTAAGCGTTATCTTATTGATTGTCTTATCACTTTATCAAGACCACTCAAACCATCTCCTACCGTACCCCCACTATCACTATCAGTAAGGCCAGTTTAACCGGAAAAAACCAAGTTATCATCTGGCAATGGACAAATCTTGGCGGCCGACAAGTCGCTATCACCCTCAACTCTTCAAATCATCAAGATCAGCAAATCCAACTCCTTCCAATGCCTTATCACCTAGATTTCGAGATTCCTGATAACACTGATAAGGATTTTTTCGAGATTCAAGTGACATATACCAATTGTAAGAGGTGATATCTGGTAAATCTTATCAGTATCTTATAGCAACTCCACCAACGGCTTATATCAACCAAGTACCCTCTTCCTTGACGGTTATAGTGAATTCCGTGGATTTTCCGGTTGGTAAATTGGCATCGTTGAATATAGGATTCACTCATTTGGCGATTTCCAACAATTCATTCGATGTGAATTTGCTCAAAAATTTCCATGCTTTTAGTGGAATCTGGTCGCCTTATTTCGTGGGAACGTTAGTTTCGCTATCAACTGATAAGAAAAATGTTATCATTCAGACTCTACGACATCTATCAAGCTGGACTACGTGGAAAAGCTCTATACACTTACGCACTTGGCATCCTTAACTTGAACACTGCCCCCATTCATGGTTTTTCTCTTTTGGCGCATTATCAGGTTCCAGGTGAGCTAGTGATAAGATTTCTTATCACTTAATCATTATCAGAGTATCCTGTATTCTCACAATCACTGATTGGAACCTATGAAACACAACCTTCACCTGGAAATCCTAAGATTGTCTATGAAGTTAATCAAGATGAAGATCCTTTGGTGCAAACCTCTTATCAGAACTTATCAGTCTCGGGTCCCGGATATCTAATAATCTATGCTGGTTGTGATTCCAATCCTTATCAAGTGATTGCCAAAATCACTGCCCAGAACTACATGAACTACGGGGATTTTTCGATTTACGGGAGGTGTAGGACATATTTGGTGAATGATGTGAAGGTTCAATGGCAAAAAAATGCGTTGAAAAGTAAGAAAGAAAAGGAAAAATCAATAAAAAAATCAATAAATCCACTTTTCCAGACCCACAAGTCCAACCTACCAGAAAAGGAGAGCAAGGAATCTTCATGTCGTATAACTTTCCTTACACTGAAAGTTACAGTAGGCAAAATACCACAAAAACGATCAGCAATCCTTGTCAATCAAAAAAAATCAATAAAATATTGATTAAAAGCGCTTTTCAGATGACGGAAAAAAGTTCATAGTCGCTTATTCGGTAATCGATTCTTCGAATAAAATTCTTGTGGAAGCTGATGGAAAGATTACTGAAATGTAGGTGGAATTGAGAAAAAACACCACTGAAAACTACATTTTTTATTGATTTTTTAATTTCCAGTCGTGTAAACGGACAAGTGGAGAGCTTCTCAGAACAAGTTTTATCGGGATCTGACTCATTTTTGGTGCAGTACACTGTTAGGGACACTTCTGGGACATTGACCCTTTATTCAGTGTTTTTGATTATTTGTGTTTGGATTTACTGATAAGACTGATAAGATCCCTGATGAATTCCAATAAAAGCTTTATATGTCCATGCTCCAATGATAGCTCCAATGATTGGTCCGATTATTGGGATCCAGAAGAAGTGATGGGCGCTGAAGTGATAAGAGTGATAAGAGTGATAAAATGATAACAAAAATGATAAGCTTTTCAAGTACCTTGACACCTTCCATCCAGCCAAATAGCAAAAAAGCCTTGGCCCCAAATCCCTTGCTGGATTGATAGCACAAGCTCCCCATGACATTGTGATCTGGAAGTGATAAGAGCTGATAACGAATCTCTGGAGGTCCTACCATACTGATAATAGCTCCTGCTAACACTGGAACAAGATGATTAGGGATTTTGTGTCGCTTATCAGTGATAACACAAACACAAGCTGATAAGATTCCAGAGCCAATAATTTCACTAGTGAAGCTTTTGGAAGAGGTGATAAAAAACAAAGCTGAGGACTGATCAGTAAATTTGATAATTTCTTGAAGATCATCTGAAAAGCCTTATCAGTTAATCAGTGTCTTATCAGTTCTCACCAAAGTGCCCTAGATAAGCCACCAGAGCTCCAATGAGAGCTCCAATGATTTGAGAAAAGATATACGGCGCCAACTTCCAAGTTGGCAAGTTGCCAAGAACCCATTGAGATATAGAAATGGCGGCATTCAGATGAGATTCTGAAGATCCAGTGGTGATAAGGACGGCAAACATGAAGCCCAGGCCCCAGGCGATAGAACGGGAAGGATCAAAGGGACATTGGGAGGATTGGATGTTGGCGGAGATTCCGATAAGCTGGGAAGATTCAAAAGATTCAGAAGGCCTAGAGGATTTAGAAGACCTTCAGAAGACTCACCACTAACAAACATGTTCCCAGGGATTCTGCAAAAAGCTCCGGAATCAATCGATACTTCTGAATCCTCAGAATCCTCCCAACTTTGTCATAGAACGCCATTGCAAAAAATGAAAGACTAGACAAAGTGACGCGATTTTTGAAGTGCAGATTATGGAAATGTGAGTGTGTTCTTTTGATTTGATACATATGCATAGGACTAGACTAGACAGTTTGATTCTGAGGTCAAACTAACAAAAAATTTGTTTTCCAATTATAGAGAACTCGGATTACTGTATGGTTAAAAGTTATTGGATAAATTGATTGTATTGTTCTCACGTAATTTTCCGTCAATGTGCGGGCATAAAAGCGCTTATTTGCCGGCAAAAACAGCCTAAGCACAGCCGCGCACAGCATAGGCACAGTGTCTCTTTTCTTCCGATCAGGATGGAAAAAAGCACATTGAGGGCACATGGTCGCAAATGCCGGCACCTGTGCTTAATGAAAGCACGGAATCCGCGCAAGTGCCGTCATGGAGAAGCACAAGTGCCTGAAGCAGTACGCCCTTGCTCATCACACTTTTAACAAGGGAGGTGCGTGAGATAGCAAACTGTTATTAGCTGAAACTTGACAATGATTGGAGTGGACCTAATAACCCAAGAGGATTTCTGTAGGAGAATCCCCTAGAAAGGGAACTTGGGTCGCAGGGATATATATTTGGCTATAAATGGCACATCGGTACGTTAGGATCTAAACAGATGGGATTCGAGAGGGGTATCATGGGATTGGTCGAAAAAGATCCGAAACGTCAAAGTCTCGAATCCAAAACGGTATGTTTGGAAAGCTGACGTTTTAAGGATCACGAATATGCAATCAGATCGTGAATATCTTTCAATTCGCTTCAACCCCAATTCGTTAGCTTTTTCACCTCATTGTTTCTTCTTCGCACTGTTTCAGCTTTCTGCATCGTCTTCGCAAACTTGAGAAGAACTTGCGAAAGATGTGTGCAAAAGTTGCGAGCACTTGCCAAGTAAGGTTCGAAACATGAGACTTGCAGCGCAAAGCCTAATTTGGAATACCGCGCGCACATCTATGCGCCTCATACCAGCTTTCCGACAAGTGGTAAGTGGTAAAGTGGGTAACCGGGATGGCTAGTAAGTAGTGGGTGGGTGTTCGTTTCCTCTCCTCCTGTAAGCGTCGAGCACATTGTAGGCATTTGTGCGCATTCTGCCTTTTTTCGAGACAGCCAACGCGCAATTGCCTACAGTGCCTAACGTCTTCGCGCGTTTGCCGTCAAAAAAGGGCGTATTTGCCGTGAACATGCCGCACATAAGCGCTTTTATGCCCGCACATTGACGGAAAATTACGTGAGTTTAGATAAAACAAAAGAACTTGGATCACTGTAAGATTCATTCAATGATAAGCATTATCAATATCTGGTCGACTCCACAACTTCGGATCCAACTTGATTCGGTCGGAAATCCGGAAAGATCAGTGCTCCTATCATATTTTTGAGTGAGAAAGATAGGAGAACTTGAATATTTCTTCGATTACACAGAAGATAAGCTAGCTGGATAGATATCGGTGTCAAGACAAGATCAAAGAATGGGAAAGTGTATAAAATCTGCGAAAAATTGATAAGCTCATCAGTCTTATCACGAAATTTTACCAGCAACTCGTCTTGGAGTTCAGCTTGCAGCAACAGAAATACAAAAGGTGATCTAATAATCAAGCTAGCCATCATTTGATAGAAAATGTACTTGTGAGGCTTGTACTTCTCAATTGACACTAGGTTTGTCAGTTTCCGAATGCTTATTATCACTGGGATGTAGGCTATGGCACTGATAACTTGCAAAATGATAAGGATTTCCATGAATCTCTGAACACTGATTGTGATGTTGATGTCTTCAAACCAAAAGCCTACACCAAGAAACTTTGACGTCATAATCACCTCTGGATCTTGATAGATTATAACAAAAAACCAGATATCTTTGATAATGATAAGGACGTAGAGAGCTTTGATAACCCTTCCCATAGCTTTTTCAGATATGTTCACATACTTCTCAGAGCTCGGAACAAAATAGAGAAAGAGTCTTTGAAGGGCCAGTAGAAGATGAAGAATGTATTGGACTTGAGGGATCAGGTATAAGAAGTAGATGAAAAGGACAACGGCGAGTAAATGTAGAAACCACAGAATTATGGGAAAAAGGTCGTGAGATTTGATCAGTTTTGTCATGAACCAAATCGAAGAAAGCAGAGCAATGAGCATGAAATATGTTACTTTGACGACAGTGTTGAAATGGTTGAGAATTGGGTAGACAGCTGTCTGGAAGGAAGGCTTTCAGGCTTTCAGGCTTTCAGGCTTTTAGGTTTCAAGCTTACCTTCTTTTCCAACTCTCGATTCTGACGGAATGTGTACATGTAGAGCAGTGTTAGTATGATTGATATGATGAACAGAGTGAACCAAGAGATTAAGAATAAGCTATCTTCAAGTGGAAGGATGGAAAGAGCAGTTTGAAGAGAATCGAAAAAGTTGGTTTCGTTGGAAGAAGACATTCTTCGAATTGGTGAAGTTGTGAGGTTGAAATCGGTGCTCTCAAATCTGAAATAACTTCAGAACAGGTGCAATATTGAAAGTTTGTTAACGTCAATCCTATTGCGCGCTTGTCGACTCCACAACTTCGGATCCAACTTGATTCGGTCGGAAATTCGGAAAAAACAATGATCTTATCACATTTTTGAGTGAAAAAGATAGGAGAACTTGAATATTCCTTCGATTACACAGAAGATAAGCTAGCTGAATGGATGTCGGTGTCAGGATGATGTCGAAAATCGCAGTACCGAGGAATAACTGTAAATACACGAATGTTTCCCGTTTTACTTCTATAGACCTTACTTCAGATTTATTTTTCCATTCAGCTATCATTAAAACGAATACAAAAGGTGATCTGATAATCAAGCTAGCTATCATTTGATAGAAAATGTACTTGTGAGGTTTGTACTTTTCAATTGACACTAGGTTAGTTAACTTTCGAATGCTTATTATCACTGGAATGTAGGCTATGGCACTGATTAGTTGTAAGGCGATAAGGCCCTCTAGTACCCTCTGAATATCACGATTATCAGTGAGTCTTAGTTCGGTTGCTTACTCTGAAAAGCAGTGTCTCCGACTCTCGGAACAGTTGAACAAAATGACAGATATCTTTGATAGTGATAAGGACGTAGAGAGCTTTGATAACCCTTCCCATCGATTTCTCGGACAAACTCACATACTTCTCAGAACTAGGGATGAAATAGAGTAGGAGTCTTTGAATAGCCAACAGGAGATGAAGAATGTATTGGACTTGGGGGATCAGAAATAGAAGGTAGAAAAGAATAAAAGTGCTCAACATAACCAAAAACCATGCGAAGATTCTCACGTTTGCATCAGATGAAGGCTCAGAGGCTCGAATTAGATTGTTATAGTTCCAAAAGACCATGTTGATTAAAAATAAAGAGATCAGCATAATGATAACGAAGTAGGTGGCTTTCACCATAGTGTTGAAATGATTGAGGATCGGGTAGACAGCGGTCTGGAAAAAAAATGGTTTTCAGGCTTTCAAACTCTCACGCTCACCTTCTTTTCCAGCTCCCGATTCTGCCGAAAAGTGTACATGTAGACCAATGTTAGCATCATGGAGAAGAGTAGGAAAACCACGAGAAGAGAATATCCCACCCATTCCGAAGCAGACCAAACAGAGAAAGCGGTGACCCATTTTGAAAGGACTGTTTCGTTCTGAAACTCTTCCAACAGCATTTCAGCACGTTTTGAGTCTAAAGAACCGAGTGAAAGCTTCGCTCAGTATTCGAAACATCAGCTTCCGGACAGGTGAAAAATGGGCGAATTAGTCACTTCTGATTTCACAACTTCCAAATGAATGTCAGCACCCTTTTCGGAGCTTATCACAACGAAACTGATAAGGATGATGATCAACCTTGTTTCAAAGTCTTGGAAACCGGTCTGCTAATTAGTCCGTTTCCTAGTCAGCGAACTATTGGGATTACTGTATGATTCATTCAATGATAAGCATTATCAGTATCTGGTCGACTCCACAACTTCGGATCCAACTTGATTCGGTCGGAAATCCGGAAACATCAGTGCTCCTATCATATTTTTGAGTGAGAATGATAAAAGAACTTGAAGATTCCTTCGATTACACAGAAGATAAGCTAGCTGGATAGATATCGGTGTCAAGACAAGATCAAAGAATGGGAAAGTGTATAAAATCTGCGAAAAATTAATAAGCTCATCAGTCTTATCACGAAATTTTACCAGCAACTCGTCTTGGAGTTCAGCTTGCAGCAACCGAAATACAAAAGGTGATCTAATAATCAAGCTAGCCATCATTTGATAGAAAATGTACTTGTGAGGCTTGTACTTCTCAATTGACACTAGATTGGTCAGTTTTCGAATGCTGATTATCACTGGAATGTAGGCTATGGCACTGATAACTTGTAGAATGATAAGGATTTCCATGATTCTCTGAAAACCGATTGAAATTTTGATGTCTTCAAACCAAGAGCCTACAGCAAGAGACCGTGTCCTATCCATTTCCTCTAAATCTTGGTAGAATTTTACAAAAAACCAGATATCTTTGATAATGATAAGGAGATAAAGAGCTTTGATAAGCCTTCCCATCGATTTTTCGGATAAGTTCACATATTTTTCAGAGCTAGGGACGAAATAGAGAAGGAGTCTCTGACTAGCCAACATGAGATGGAGAATGTATTGGACTTGAGGGATCAGGTATAAGAAGTAGATGAAAAGGACAGCGGAGAGAAAATGTAGAAGCCACAAAAATGTGGGAAGAATGTCGTGAGATCTTAAGGAATTTCTTTTCAATGCCAAAAAAAGGTTCTGATTGTTACCGTTTCAGTTCTGTCATGAACCACACAGAAGAAAGCAGAGCAATGAGCATGAAATATGTTACTTTGACGACAGTGTTGAAATGGTTGAGAATTGGGTAGACGGCGGTCTGAAATTAGGAGTTTTAGGCTTTCAGCCCATCAAGCTCACCTTCTTTTCCAACTCTCGATTCTGACGGAATGTGTACATGTAGAGCAGTGTTAGTATGATTGATATGATGAAAAGTGTGAACCAAGAGATCGAGAATAAGATATCGTCAAGTGGAAGGATAGAAAACACGGAGGATACAGAATCGGAAAAGTTGGTTTCGTTGGAAGACATTTTTCGAATAGGTGAAGTTGTGAGGTTGAAATCAGGGGATCTAGAGTCTAAAACAACTTCATGACAGGTGCAATATTGAAAGTTTGCTAACGTCAATCCTATTGCGCTCTTGTCGACTCCACAACTTCCGATCCAACTTGATTGGGTCGAAAACCAGCGAAAATCAATGATCTTATCACGTTTTTGAGTGAAAACGATAGGAGAACTTGAATGTTTCTTCGATTACACAGAAGATAACCTAGTTGAATAGATGCAGGAGTTATGAACACTTCGACGCCTGGTATAAAAAAGAACTCCTGCAGATTATTTGATATCAATCGCAGCGATCAAGCTTTCTTACGAGATAACTCTCTTCCAGTCCAGTTTTCAGAATCAAGTATATGATGGGCGTTCTGACAATCAAACTAGCCATCATCTGATAGAAAATGTAGTGATGAGGTTTGTACTTCTCAATTGACACTAGGTTGGTAAGTTTCCGAATGCTGATTATGATTGGGATATAGGCTAATGCACTTATCAGTTGTAAAATGATAAGAGATATTGTGAGTTTCTAGAATTGAGGTGATTGCGAGAGTCCTTGCTACTCGAACTCACTTGGTTAAGAAGTCTATCATACCAAGGATCGGAACTCGTAACTGTGAACCATGCAAGCAGTGTAACTAAATCCTTGATAATGATAAGGACGTAGAGAACTTTGATAAGCTTTCCCATAGCTTTTTCGGATAAGTTCACATACTTCTCAGAGCTCGGAATAAAGTAGAGAAAAAGTCTTTGAACAGCTAGTAGGAGATGAAGAATGTATTGGACTTGAGGGATGAGGATCAGAAAGTATGAGAGAATGATAAAGATGATAATGATTAGAAACCACATGAGAGCAATGATAAGTGGGTAAGATGAGGTTTGGGGACTGGAAATGGTTATTTTCAAATGGGAAATCTGAGTGTCATACTCTGGGTAGTTCCATAGAATGAAAAAAAGAAAAGCCGTCATGATGAATGTGGAGTAGGTGGCTTTGACCATGGTGTTAAAGTGATTGAGGATCGGGTAGACGACGGTCTGGAAAGAAGGCTTTCAGGCTTTCAGGTTTTCAGGCTTTCAGGCTTTCAGG
>LR539392.1:394319-435769 GCA_900536315.3 Caenorhabditis becei
GCTTTCAGGCTTTCAGGCTTTCAGGCTTTCAGGCTTTCAAGCTCACCTTTTTCTCCAACTCCCGATTCTGCCGAAAAGTGTACATGTAGATCAATGTTAGCATTATGGAGAAAATGAAGAAAACCACGATTAACAAAAACTTCATGCGACCCCAATTGGATGAGTTGGCAAGATTGAATGTGGGAAATGAAGATGTTTTGTTAGAAAATAGACTGGTAGACATTTCCCAAGAAAGTAGAGGGCAGAAATCGAAATCAGTGCCTAAGAAGCCTGGAATAGCTTGTGAACAGGTGCAATATTGAAAGTTTGTTAAAGTCAGGCCTATTGCGCTCTTGTTGACTCCACTATTGCGGATTCAACTTGATTTGGTCGGAAATCCGGAAAAATCAATGATTTCATCACATTTTTGAGTGAGAAAGATAGGAGAACCTGTACATTCCTTCGAT
This sequence comes from Caenorhabditis becei, assembly GCA_900536315.3. Lineage (NCBI taxonomy): Eukaryota > Metazoa > Nematoda > Chromadorea > Rhabditida > Rhabditidae > Caenorhabditis > Caenorhabditis becei. The sequence goes on from LR539392.1 coordinate 394,766, forward strand.
TACACAGTAGATACCCTAGTTGAATAGATAAAGGTGGCTTTTACCATGGTGTTGAAATGATTGAGAATTGGGTAGATTGAGAATTGATTGAGTATTCGGCCTGGAAGGCTCTCAGGCTTTAAGGCTTTCAGGCTTTCAGCCGTTCAGGCTTTCATGCTCACCTTCATTTCCAGCTCCCGATTCTGCCGAAAAGTGTACATGTAGACCAATGTTAGCATTATAGAGAAGAGCAAGAAAACCAAGAGAAGAGAAAATATCAGCCATTCCGAGACCGAACAAACAGAAGTAACGGAGACTAGGTTGGAAAGAACCGTTTTGAAACTCTTCCAACAGCATTTCCGCACGTTTTGAGTCCAAACTACCGAGTGAAAGCTTCGCCCAGTATTTGTAACATCAGCAGGTGAAAAATTGGCGAATTCGTCAACATGGCCACTTCTGATTCCACAACTTCCAATGAATGTCAGCAGCCTTTTTGGAGCTTATCACAACGAAACTGATAAGGAAAATGATGATACTTGTTTCAAAGTCCTGGAAACCGATCTGCTGATTGTGCTGGGTGTATTCGTTGTGCTGCAACTCTTCTTGTTTTCAACTTCTCTGTTCTTGGCTTTAAAAGAAAGGAAAACTGATAAAAAGGTTAGTTGATAAGGACTGATATCTGATGAATCTTCATGATTCAGAATCCCACTAAAACATTCTCAAAGTTCTTTGTATTCATTGTCGCTTCAACATTGGTCTTATCAATGACACAGGTTATCATTTTTCTGATAGCCCGGGTTTTTGGGCATAATCTAATATTCGGCTTACACGTGTTTTTCGACTTATTCTTGTTCGGCCTATTTTCAATCAACACAGCTGTTTGTCAGCTTCTTGTTGCTCTTCTAGCAATTCACAGAGTCTTGACCTACTTTCATAGGAACTTGTTCAAGTGTTGCGAATGGTGAGCTTATCAGTTGATAACAAAATCGATAGGTGTTCAGGATTCCTGAAAAGCTTATCGTTATCATTTTGTATCTGCTAGTGTCTTTTGAAATCTACCTAGTTGCAAGTGGCCAAGTGACCTTCATTGTAAATAAGTCTGATATTATGGAAAAAGTATTTCCTTTTGAAGTAGGTTAAGATAAGTTGATAAGCTCTTATCAACTGCCTTTCAGGTTCACTTCCTTCTTATCACATTTCCAGTTCTTATCACTACAGTACCCTACACAACTATTCTTCTAACAATGGGAACATCCAGCAGGCTTTTGTCAAGACTTCAATTCAGATCAGAGCGATTTGTGGCAAACTTGATTAAAATGACTTTTTTCTCAAAACTGCTATCACTGATAAGCCTCCAATTGGGTCATTGGATAGTGCAAAGTACAGACATGGTAATATAATTATCAGTTTATCAGTAGTAATCAATGCAATTCAGGTTTCGCTTGTGATAGTTTTGGATGCAAAGATGTTCCCATTGTTGGTTCAGTTGGCTTTTATTTTGAGCAATCGAACATTTGGGAAGTTATTGATTGATTGGATAAAGCGAAAATGGGTCAATCGAGTGGGAACTGAGATAACTGTATGATTCATCTGTGATAAACCCTTATCAGTATCTGGTCGACTCCACAACTTCCGGCGCAACTTGATAGGGTCGGGAGTTTGGAAAAAGCAATGCTTTTATCCTGTTTTTGAATGAAAATGATAATAGAACTCGAACATTTCTCCGATTGGCCAGAAGATAAGCCAGTTGAATACTTAAAGGAGTTATGCACATTTCCAGTACGGGTAGCAGAATGTAGATCTGAAAGAGTGAATGAAATCTTGGTCAAATCACCAGGAAACGCACATTGAAACTGAAACCAAACTCATTGCACAGGATCATTGATAAGGATGGCAATCTCAGTATCAAACTTGCTATCATTTGGTAGAAAATGTAGTGATGAGGCTTGTACTTTTCAATTGACACTAGGTTAGCCAGTTTTCGAATGCTGATTATCACTGGAATGTAGGCTATGGCACTGATAAGTTGTAAAACGATAAAGATCTCTACGGTTATCTAGAAATCATATTGATTCTAGACGTAATGTAACCACCACTTACTATGAATATACCTTCCATTGTTTTAGAATATTGATTTTCAGAGAATACGACACAGAGAAACGCAAAATCTTTGATAATGATAATGACATAGAGAGCTTTGATAAAGACTCCCATTGCTTTTTCGGATAAGTTCACATACTTCTCAGAACTAGGGACAAAATAGAGTAGGAGTCTTTGAACAGCCAACAAGAGATGAAGAAAATATTGGACTTGAGGGATCAGAAAAAGAGTGTATAATAGTAGGAGAATGATCAGAACCAGCGAAAAGAAGAAGATAGGGGCTTGACGTGCAAAACTGATAAAAAGAGTGATAATGTTGAGTGAATTAAGTTCATACTTTTGAATCTTTCCGGTAATGTAAGCAGTGATAGACAGCACTATGATAATAGAGTAGGTGGCTTTTATCATAGTGTTAAAGTGACTGAGGATTGGGTAGACAGCGGTCTGGAAGGAAGAGGCTTTTAGGCTTTTAGGTTTCCAGGCTTCTGAGCTCACTTTCTTATCCAACTCCCGATTCTGACGAAATGTGTACATGTAGATTAGTGTTAGAATTGGTAATACGAATAGCCAAAAGTAGTAAATCAACTAGATTAGACAAATCTAAATTGGCATATCTGACATATCTATCCGAAAAATACTATCCGAAAAACTGGTTACATTGGGACTTGAAGACATTTTTCACGAGTTTATGGTGTTTTGAGCGGGCTCTAGAGTCTAAAATAACTTCATGACAGGTGCAATATTGAAAGTTTGTCACCGTCAATGCTATTGTGCCCTTGTTGACTCCACTACTTCCGGCGCAACTTGATTAGGTTGGAAATCCGGGAAGATCAGCGCTTTTATCGCATTCTTCAGTGAGAAAGATAACAAGACCTGTACGTTTCTTCGATTACACAGAAGATAAGCAAGTTGGATTGATATAGGAGTTAGAAAGATATCCAATAATGGTATAATGATCACTGTCTAAAAATGAACTTGATTCTTGCCTTTTGGAAAAAGGAAACCCACCGTAAAGTCCTCCGTCAGTTCAGCCATCACAATGAGGACTACAAAAGGTGATCTGATGGCCAAACTAGCCAACATTTGGTAGAAAATGTACTTGTGAGGTTTGTACTTCTCAATTGACACTAGGTTGGTCAGTTTCCGAATGCTGATTATCACTGGAATGTAGGCGAGAGCACTGATAACTTGTAGAATGATAAGGATCGCTGTGATTCTCTGAATGTGCAAAAGGTTGCTTATTGTTAGACAGAAGATATAGATCTTACCTGAAGGAACCCTGAACTCCGAGGTTCATTAAAACTGCGGATGAATTGAACAACCCCCCAAACATCTTTGATAAAGCAAAGGACATACATAGCTTTGATAAGCCTTCCCATCGCTTTTTCGGATAAGTTTACATACTTCTCAGAGCTAGGGATGAAATAGAGAAGGAGTCTTTGAATAGCCAGCAGGAGATGGAGAATGTATTGGACTTGAGGGATCAGAAATAGAGAATAGAGGAAAATGACACAGATTGCAAATAGTAAGTAATTTAAAAGTGTTTGTTTTGCCTGTTTTGAGAAAAAAATAATGATGGAAAATGTGATGACTAGCATGATGATGATGAAATGGATGGCTTTTACCACTGTGTTGAAGTGATTGAGGATCGGGTAGACGGCAGTCTGGAAGGAAGGCTTTTAGGCTTTCAGGCTCTCAGACTCACCTTCATTTCCAGCTCCCTATTCTGCCGAAAAGTGTACATGTAGACCAATGTTAGCATTAAGCAGAGAAGTTCGACAACCAGGAGAAGTAGAAGGAAGTGATACCCTTTAAAATCAGGTAAGCATTCAATTGAGATTGGTCCATTCGGGCATGACAGCATTTATCCGTCGATGGTGTTTAAAATGGGCTTAGAGTGACTTCTGAACAGGTGCAAAATCAAAAACTTTGAAACTGGCTAATTTTTCTTTACTTCATTTCATTCGAAATGGATTTTCGCACGTTTTTTGGCAACAAAACTGCTGAAGATATAGAATTTCGCAATCTGAAAATCTACAAATCTAATGCTAAAAACTTTGCTATCACTTCTCTACTGATACTAGGGTCATATCTTCTGCTGCAACTCCTTATGCTCCCAATCTCAATAAAACAGCTTTTCAAAGATAGAAAAGCTGAAAGAAAGGTTTGTGATAAGCTGATAACTGATGAAACTTCAAAGTTCAAGAACTCCACTGAAACATTTTCAAAGTTCTTTGCTTTCATTGTGCTGTTCATTATTATCATATCAGTGATATGCTTCACAGTGTTCCTGGGAGCTCTAATCAGTTTAGTTAAGAGCACTGGTCTTGAGAGGTCTCGTGACATAATGTTCATTCCCGTGATTGCTTATTTTGCCTTGTGGGCTCTGTTCCCGATCAACCCAACTGTTTGCCAGCTTCTGGTCGCTCTTCTAGCAATTCACAGAGTCTTGACCTATTTTTACAGTAATCTGTTTTCATGGTTTAGGTAAACTTATCAGCTGACAAAATCTTATCAGTAAAAGCTGTTTAGTTTCCCCAAGGTTATTATCGTTATCATTTTGTACTTTCTGGTCGGTTTTGAGCTTTATGAAGTGCGAATTGCTCAGGAAACATTAATTGTGAATCATTCTGCGATTTCAGAAGAAGTGTTCAGAGAGGAAGTATGTAACTCATCGATGATAAGCTCTTATCAATCAAGTTTCAGATTCACTTCCTTCTTATCACATTCCCAGTTCTTATCACTACAGTACCTTACACAACTATGCTTCTAACTATGGGAGAATCCAGCACCATTGTGTCGAGGCTTCAGTTCAAATCAGAACGATTTGTGGCCAACTTGATAAAAATGACATTTTTCTCAAAACTTTTATCACTGATAAGCCTCCAATTGGGTCATTGGATAGTGCAAAGTACAAAAATTGTAATTCGATCATCAGTTTATCAGTAGTAATCAATACAATTCAGGTCGTGATAGTGATAGTTTTGGATGTAATGCTGTTCCCATTGTTGGCTCAGTTGGCTTATATTTTGAGCAATCGGTCAACTGCGAAGTTATTGATTGATTGGATAAAGAGGAAATGGGTCAATCGAGTGGGAACTGGGACTGACTGAATGGTTCTGGTGATAAACACTTATCAATATCTGGTAGAAGCTACAACTTCCGGCGCAACTTGATTTGGTAGGAAATCCGGGAAAATCAATGCTTTTATCACATTTTTTAGTGAAAATGATAAAACAACTTGTACATTTCTTCGATTACACAGAAGATAGGCGAGTTGAATATCTAAAGGAGTTATGCACGTTTCCAGTAAGGGTAGCAGAATGTAGATCTGTATGAATGAATTCTCGGTCAATTCAAAAGGAAATCCACCTGGAAACTGTAACCTAACTCATTGCACAGGATCATTGATAAGGATGGCAATCTCAGAATCAAACTAGCCATCATTTTACGAATAAAAAAATAGACTACCCGAAAAACTGGTTTCATCGGAACTTTAAGACATTTTCCACGAGTTGAGAGTTTTTTGGGCGAGGTTCTAAAATCTAGAATAACTTGTGAACAGGTGAAATATTGAAAGTTTGTCACCGTCAATCCTAGTGCGCCCTTGTTGACTCTACAACTTCCGGCGCAACTTGATTAGGTTGGAAACCCGGGAAGATCAGTGCTTTTATCGCATTCTTCGGTGAGAAAGATAACAAGACCTGTACGTTCCTCCGATTACACAAAAGATAAGCGAGTTGGATTGATATAGGAGTCAGGAAGATATCCGATACAGGTATGATGAATACACTCTGTAAAGGATTATTAAGACACCCCCCTTGATTCGTAGTTGTGGGGTTCTTAAGCAAGATAGCAAAAATCTGTGAATGCAGTTATTCTTGGCTTGGTCTCAAACCTACACACCACAATTTTCATACCAATCGGTGCTCCGTGGGCTCCAGGAGCCAACATGGGTGCTCCGCCGAGTGTAAAGTTGAATTAAGACACCCCTATTTTTCGAAATTTTTTGTGATTTTTTCAGGTTTAGATGTGCTGAAAATTTAGTTTTTGTGTTCATTGTTGGAGTTTCATAACGAAAAACCGACTACTCCTCCCAGAAAAATTCATAAAAATCGTCAAAATAGCTGAGAAAGAGCGATTTTTTCCATTTTTCGCAATTTTTCGCAATTTTTCTGAATATCTAAATTTTTAGATGCTGAACTGTATGAAATATGTTTTTTGACATGTTTTTATAGAAATTCCAGCTTAAACCCTGCTCTTAATAATTTCTAATCAGTCCTTACAGTCACTTGTTCCTCCCACTACTGAAAATTTCCAAAATCGAAGGACAGATTTTTTCTCAGAGACATTAGACCGGAGGAAACAATGTTTCCCACTTCCGACAAACTTCAAACTTATATCCCAGCAGCTTCTGTGTGATTTCAGTACGTTATACTATCCTTTCTCACAAAAAATCTAACACATGACAACAAAAGTGAAAGAAGTGCCTGTGAAGACTGATTAGAAATTTATAAGAGCAGGGTTTGAGCTGGAATTTCTATAAAAACATGTCAAAAAACATATTTCATACAATTCAACATCTGAAAATTTAGATATTCAGAAAAATTTTGAAAAATTGCAATAAATGGAAAAAATCGCTGTATTTCAGCTATTTTGACGATTTTAATGAAATTTTCTGGGAGGAGTAGTCGGTTTTTTGTTACGAAATCCCAAAAAGTAACACATAAACTGAATTTTCAGCACATCTAAACCTGAAAAAATCACAAAAAATTTCGAAAAATAGGGGTGTCTTAATTCAACTTTACACTCGGCGGAGCACCCATGTTGGCTCCTGGAGCCCACGGAGCACCGATTGGTATGAAAATTGTGGTGTGTAGGTTTGAGACCAAGCCAAGAATAACTGCATTCACAGATTTTTTCTATCTTGCTTAAGATGCGTTATCTGTAAAACCTGGACTTCCTTTGGCACTAGCGCCAAAAGTTTTTCAGATCGGGACTATACTTGGTCCATACATGTATATGGTTGACCTTTTTCAAAAAATAGTACCAGTTTGGCCCTGTACCGTTCCCCCTGTCCAGGGGGTGTCAAAAACGATTTTTCAGGTGAAAAAATCTAAGAAATTTCAAGTTTGAGCTAACTTCAGGAAAATTTTGGTGGGTGTTTGGGGTACCCAGGGAAGTCTACAAAAAATTTGGCGTCCCTCAAAATCCACTAGAAATGTGTTTTTTGACATTTTTTTGACATTACCATTTTGGTTTTTCATTATTTTCACCCCAAATTACCCCCTATCGAGGTTAATTTCATTTTTTTGCCGAGAAGCCCTCCATTCAACGGTCATTTTCGTTTTTTTACTTCCTCAAAAATCAATGACCATCATGGAGAAAAATTTAACTGAAGTTGGGGCACCTCTTGTGAAAAGTGTCACCTGAAAAAATAAAAATTTTTATCTGATTTTTCTGAGTAACGAGAATATAAGGGATCGATAGAGAATTCAATGCTGATCATTTTTGCAGTTGATCACTTTTTCAGAAAATCATTCCCTGGCGAGATACAGCTGTTTTCCCGAAGAGCACTTCCAGGCGCGGCGAGACGGCCGGTGGAGGGGTGGGCGACACACTGCGGCGCGCGCCGAAAACTGCTGTTCATTGTATTGAGCATAACTCTAGAAGGAGACACGGGACAAAAAAGTGATCAACTACAAAGTTGTAGAGGAGACGATTTCCTATCGATTTCATGTTTTAGTTATTATTTTACGTCAATAACTAAAGCTTTGCAATCTGTTTAACATAGTAGATATTCAAACTAAGTTTTCTTATCTGAATTTTGAGTCTTTCGCATTAATAAAATGTGAAATCGATAGGAAATTGTCTCCTCTACAACTTTGTAGTTGATCACTTTCTTGCCCCGTGTCTCCTTCCAGAGTTATGATCGATACAGTGAACAGCAGATTTCGGCGGGCGCGCCTGTCTGCCGCCCACCCCTCCACCGGCCGTCTCGCCGCGCCTCGAGGTGCTCTTCGGGAAAACGGCTGTATCTCGCCAGGGAATGATTTTCTGAAAAAGTGATCAACTGCAAAAATGATCAGCATTGAATTTCCTATCGATCCCTTATATTCTCGTTACTCAGAAAAATCAGATAAAAATTTTTATTTTTTCAGGTGACACTTTTTACGAGAGGTGCCCCAACTTCAGTTAAATTTTTCTCCATGATGGTCATTGATTTTTGAGGAAGTAAAAAAACGAAAATGACCGTTGAATGGAGGGCTTTTTGGCAAAAATATAAAATTAACCTCGATAGGGGGTAATTTGGGGTGAAAATAATGAAAAACCGAAATGGTAATGTCAAAAAATGTCAAAAAACACATTTCTAGTGGATTTTGAGGGACGCCAAATTTTTTGTAGACTTCCCCGGGTACCCCAAACATCCATCAAAATTTTCCTGAAGTTAGCTCAAACTTCAAATTTTTTAGATTTTTTCACCTGAAAAATCCTTTTTGACACCCCCTAGACAGGGGGGACGGTACAGGACCAAACTGGTACTATTTTTTGAAAAAGGTCAACCATATACATGTATGGACCGAGTATAGTCCCGATCTGAAATACTTTTGGCGCTAGTGCCAAAGGCCTTCACAAAAAGTCCAGGTTTTACAGATAATGCATCTTAAGAACCCCACAACTACGAATCAAGGGGGGGTGTCTTAATAATCCTTTACAGAGTGTATTGTCTGAAAACAAAAATGATTCTCGCTTGTGTTAAAAAAGGGGTCCACCGTAAAATCGCCATGTGTCAATTCAGCTGTCACAATGAAGAATACAAAAGGCAATCTGATGGCCAAGCTAGCCATCATTTGATAGAAAATGTACTTGTGAGGCTTGTACTTCTCAATTGAAACTAGGTTCGTCAGTTTCCGAATGCTGATTATCACTGGAATGTAGGCGAGAGCACTGATAAGTTGTAGGATGATTAGGATCTCCATGATTCTCTGAATATGCAGGAGGCTGCTTTGATAGAAGATATAGATCTTACCTCAAGGAACTGTGAACTCCAAGCTTCCTCATAACTGCGGATGAATTGAATCGATTTCCAAACATCCTTGATGAAGCAGAGGACATACAAAACTTTGATAAGCCTTCCCATCGCTTTTTCGGATAAGTTTACATACTTCTCGGAGCTAGGGGAAAAATAGAGAAGAAGTCTTTGAATAGCCAGCAGGAGATGAAGAACGTATTGGACTTGAGGGATCAAAACTAGAGAATAGATGAGAATGAAACAGATTGCAAAGAGTAACCCATATGTAAATGTTCTTGTGAAAAAATACATCATGAAAATTGTGGTGGCTAGCATGATGATGATGAAATCGGTGGCTTTAACCATGGTGTTAAAGTGATTGAGGATCGGGTAGACGGCGGTCTGGAAGGAAGGCTTTCAGGCCTTCAGGCTTTCAGGCTCACCTTCATTTCCAGCTCCCGATTCTGCCGATATGTGTACATGTAGACCAATGTTAGCATTGAGCAGATAAATTTTATAATTAGACAGATTGGAAGGATGTGATGTACTCTAATATCAGATAAGCATTCAATAGAGATCGTTTGGTTTGGGCATGAGAGCATTTTTCAGTCGATAGCCTTTAAAATGGACCTGGAGTGACTTCTGAACAGGTGCAAAATCAAAAACTTCGAAACTGGCTAATTTTTCTTTACTTCACTTTATTCTAAATGGATTTCGACATGTTTCTCGGCAACAAAACAACTGGAAATGTTGAATTTCGCAATCGGAAAACCGATAATTCTAAAACTAAACATTTTGTTATCACTGGTCTATTGATATCAGGTCCATATCTTCTGCTGCAACTCCTTATGCTTCCAATTTCAATGAACCAACTTTCAAAGGATAGGAAAACTGAAAGGAAGGTTCGTGATAAGCTGATAACTGATAAAACTGTGAAGTTTAGAGCTCCACATTTTCAAAGTTCTTTGCTCTTATTGTGATTTTCACTTTTGCTACATCAGTTATACACTTCACAGTGCTCCTGGGAGCTCTTATCAGTTTAGTCAGGAGCACTGATTCTGAAAGCACTGATAAGATAATTGTGTTTTCCCTGTTTGCTACCGCCGCCGTGTATGATGTGTTCCCTGTCAACCCAACTGTTTGCCAGCTCCTGGTGGCTCTTCTTGCGATTCACAGAGTCTTGACCTATTTTTACAGTAATCTCTTCTCATGGTACAAGTAAGCTTATCAATTGATAACATCTTAACAGTAAGAACTGTTTAGGCTCCCCAGAGTTCTTATCGTTATTATTTTGTACTTTTTGGTCGGTTTTGAGCTTTATGAAGTGGGAAATCATCAAGTGAAATTCATTGTGAACAAATTAGAGATGTCAGAATACGAGTTCATCGCTGAAGTAATTCGAGATAAGATATCAAACTCTTATCAACTGCCTTTCAGGTTCACTTCCTTCTTATCACATTTCCAGTTCTTATCACTACAGTACCCTACACAACTATGCTTCTAACTATGGGAGAATCCAGGAGTATTGCGTCGAAGCTTCAGTTCAGATCAGAGCGATTTGTGGCCAACTTGATAAAAATGGTATTTTTCTCGAAACTGCTATCACTGATAAGCCTTCAATTGGGTCAATGGATAGTGAAAAGTAGAATCATGGTGAGAGAATTATCAGTTTATCAGTCGGTATCAATACATTTTAGGTTTTACTTGTGATAGATTTGGATGCAAAACTGTTCCCATTATTGGCTCAACTGGCTTATATTTTGAGCAATCGATCATTTGGGGAGTTATTGATTAATTGGATAAAGCGAAAATGGGTCAATCGAGTGGAAACTGGGATAACTGTATGATTCATTTGTGATAAACCCTTATCAGTATCTGGTCGACTCCACAACTTCCGATTCAACTCGATTCGGTCGGAAATTTGGGAAAAGCAATGCTTTTATCCCGTTTTTCAGAGAAAATGATAAGAGAACTCGAACATTTCTCCGATTGGCTAGAAGATAAGCAAGTTGAATACATAACGGAGTGATAAAAACATCCAATAGTAGTATGCAGACGACAATCTGAACGGGAAATGTGATAATTGGTGAAATAAGAAAAAATTCTACTTCAAAAGTTTCCTCAAACTCTGCATACATAATCATACTGATAGATGGTAATCTCATCATCAAACTGGCTATCATTTGGTAGAAAATGTACTTGTGAGGTTTGTACTTCTTAATTGACACTAGGTTGGTCAGTTTCCGAATGCTGATTATCACTGGAATGTAGGCGAGAGCACTGATAACTTGTAGAATGATAAGAAGCTCTGTGATTCTCTGATAACTGATTAGATTTTCGTATTTCTATGTGTGGCTCACTGGGAATAGCATTGAAGTCGTAATTGATTTTTCGCTACTTTGGGAAATTATACAAAGCCCGACATCTTCAACGGTTACTGCCACGTATATTACTTTGATTATCGTTATCATAGCTTTTTCAGATAAGTTGACATATTTATCAGAGCTTGGGAAAAAGTAGAGAAGGAGTCTTTGAATAGCCAGTAGGAAGTGGAGAAAGTATTGGACTTGAGAGATGAGAATAAGGGAATAGGCGAGGAAAATGAACGTTAGCGACAGTAAGAGAAATGCAATGGACGCTTTAGAGCAGGATTTGTCACTGGAACGATGAAGTTGGAAAGATTTGATTCCATTTCATACTCTGGAATTTTGAAGAGCATAAAAAATGCGATAGCTAGCATTATATAAATAAAGTAGGTTGCTTTGACCATTTTGTTGAAATGGTTCAAGATTGGGTAGACAGCGGTCTGAAAGGAATAGGCTTTCAGGCTTTCAGGCTTCCCACCAACCTTCTTCTCCAGTTCATGATTCTGACGATACGTGTACATGTAAACGGGCGTTAGGATGCCTGTGATGAGTAAAAAACCGAAGATGATTGGAGTGCATCCAGAAATCTGAAGCTCAGAGTGACAACGGAATACATTGTTGAAAGAGATGGTTTCGTTGGGGCATATGTTTGAGAACATTGGCTCAATATTAGGGGAGGAGTGTGTGAGAGGGCTTATGGATTTAGAAACAGGTGAAAGTTGGAAACACATGTCGAGGGCAGAGGCGTGAAATATGAAATACGTTGATGGCCTAGAAATAACTTAACGGATTCTTATGACATCTACACTAATACTAGGGCTCAAAAAATAATCATTTTATTCCCAAAAAAATCAGAACATTTCACACTTCTTCACCGGATTCATCGGAGCTCCCACTGGACAATTGAAAGTTTTCGCGAATTGCTTCAAGTTGGAGAAGACTCCATTGACACGAAAGCTGGAGGTTGGGTGGGTGTGATCGTCAATTGGTATCAGGGATTTCGGGTTTTTGGGTGGAGCGCAGAATTCCTGGAAGATCAGCTTATCAGAAGCATATCAGAATCTCTTCATCATTCACCAGTGCCGAGATATAAAAGTACATCTTATCAGTATCATGACCTTCAAATCCAATGATATCCTGTTCTCCTGCCATCTTCGCCTTCTTATGAGTCTTCCAGTTCACCTCAGCTCCCCATTGATCAGCAGCCAATTCATCAATCACCAGTGATCCATTCAACTTTTTCCCATAATCCGGATCATCATAGTTATCATACTGATCGATCAAGCAGCCAACTCTCTTATCATACTCCTTCTTATCACTGATTTGCCACCAATTGCGCGGTTTGCCGTGTTCATCGAGGGTAGCTCCAGTGGTATCGAATCCATGGCCGATTTCATGGGCAAGGATGGATCCGATCTTGGAGAATCGGGCGTATTTGGGGAAGGTCGAGTCGAAGAGGGGTTCGTCGAGGAAGACGATCATGATTTCTGGAAGTGATAAGGTGATAAAGTGATAAGGTCACAAGGTCACAGAGTCAAGCCATAAGTTCAAGTGATTACAAGGTCATGAGGTGATAAGCTGATAAGCTGATAACTCACCAACATGATTCATCAATGGCGTGTAATACGCATTCACTTCCATAACATTATCCATTTGGAAAAAGTTCTTATCAGCAGTGCCGATTCCCTTCACTACGTTCTCAAGTCGCGACTTCATCACCTTATTGTAAATGGTGAACAGGGTATCAGTTGGTTTGATGATAAGCTGAAAGATAAGGATTCTAAAAGAGTTTTGACTCCATTTACCTTTTTGTGCAACTTCTCCACGTCTTCTTCCCACTGTTTCTCTTCTGGATACGCCACCAACTTGGTCATTGCCTCGACCTTTTTGATCGCTGTCTCCTTGGATTTCTCGTTGATCCACGTGGAACTTCTGAAGGCTTCTATGTAGGATTCCTTCAAGGAATCTATCATCTCCGAGGCTAATTTGACATTTTGCCTGTCGAAAAAGTTGTGGACAAAGTACCGAAGAGTGGCTTGGGGCAGGAATTGGATGACGACATCGGCGCAATCCTGTTCTCGAGCCGTTTCGAGATCCATGAAGGTGATGGCTGATTGGATGTAGTGGAAGATGAGAAAGTTGGCAATGGTGGCGGGGGGAGTGGTGTTGAGGAGGGTTTGGAGCTGGAAATGGGAAGGGATTCTGGAGATTTCAGTGTTTCAGGGGGTGTGGGGGATTCTGGAGATTCTGAAGCCGAAGGCATCAGAGGAGTCAGGGATTCTGGAGCTTAGGGATTCTGAAGATTCTAGAATTTTAGGTTTCTGGGGACTCTGAGATTCTGAGGATTCTAGAGATTCTAGGATTCTGGACTTCGAGGGATTCTGGAGATTCTGAGAATTCTAAGGATTCTGGAGATTCTGAGATTCAGGAAATTATAGAATTTTAGAGATTCTGAAGATTCTAGAGATTCTGAGAACTTCAGGATTCTAGAGGCTCCGTGATTCTGGGGATTCAAAAGATTCTGGGATTCAGAGGATTCTAGAATTCTAGAGATTCTGGAGATTCTGGGCTCCTGAAGATTTTGAAGATTCTTCAGATTCTGGAGCTCTACAAATCTGATCTCCTCATCCCCTTATCACCTTATATTTTTATCAATTCATCCCCCTATCCCCTTATCACCATATCAACTCACATTCTTCTTTTTCCCAAAGAACAACTCAACATTCGGACTCTCCAATCCTTTCTTGAAACTCTCCAAGTTCCCTCCAGCAGAATCCACAAAACTCTTCAAAATCCCATCAAAATCAATACTTTTCACACTGGATTTCAGCCTTATCAGTGATAAGAACGAGTCATCAATGTCTTCTGAAAATCTGTGATTATCAACTGATCAGTTCCAAAAGCTACCTTTCAAATCATCCAATTCCTGAGAAAACGTCATGACTTTCTCAAAGTCTTCTGATATCTGATCCTCATCGAATTTGGTTTTTCCAGCTGATAAGAGATTGTGGATGACCTGATAAAGTGATAAAATGCGGTGATAAGAAAAGATAAGACATACCTCTTCCTCAAAATCCAGTCCACCTCCAGGAATGAGCAAAACAGTTTTACTACTGCTCAAATTGATTCGAAATAGGCCAAAATTAATCCTCCCCATCTTTGCCATATTCACCAACATCCCATTTAAATCAAACTTGGACCCATCCCATTTCGGATCCATCATTGGCCACGCCCCAATCTTCTGAATTCCCCGTAAGACTTCTAGATTCGTAGTCTTCAGGTCTTTGTTGAAAATCTAAAAGTTACTGATAAGAGGTGATAAGCAGACGGTGATAAAGTGATAAGAACCTTTTTATCTTTGACAGCTTCACATTTCCGGTACAACGTCCGCATGGAATTCTCAGAGTTTGAAGAAGAGGTCTCGTTTCGCCAGAGGAAATCTGAAAAGTGATTTCAGGAACTGATAAGGGTTATCACACCTCTTATCATTCCAATCACAATCTCTTGTTTCTCCCTTATCATTGTGCCTTTTGAGCTGGAATGCTCCATGTATTTCCCACAGGTAAACTTGTAGAAATCAGTGCAGGGATCAATGGATGGGTCTCGCCAGTTGTGCTGATAAAGCTCTTATCAATGCTTATCTTTATCACTTACCAGCTGATGAGCTAGAGTTATACATTCGGGGGTTTCACACACATTCCTTATCACTCCCTCGGTTTTGTTGTTATCAGTCCCTTTTTCCTCCTTTTTCACCAACTTCTCCGGATTCAGAACTTCAGAATCCTTGTCTCGATTCACAAATCTCAGCGCTATCACCATTGATAAGATAACAGCTATCGTTATCACTAGAGCAATGATAATGATTATCAGTGGATTGCATTTTTCCTTCTTTTTCGACATAGTTGGACGAGTTTACCTGGTGATAAGGTGATAAGGGAATAGAGGAGAATGGTTACCTTCTACTGATAAGAAGTTATCAACTGACTTTTCATAAAGAGGGAAATAGTTGATTTTGGCCAGATTTCGAGAGATTTTTTGGTTTTCCACGTTTCAGGTCACGGAATAGGCTTATCAGTACAGTTTATCATTCACTGAAAAGCCGATAAGCCAGTGTCAGCTAGGCCTAGCCCCTTGTTATCAACTGATAAGAATCTGACTGATAAGACAAGCTTTATACTTTGACAATATGGAAAATGCGTTCAGGTCGCTTTCTCTTATTGATAAAGCTTATCAGTTGGACGCTTATCAGTGGAGCAAAAAGTTCGAACGCTGAAAAGCCATCCGGTCGGAAAATGTGTAATTCTAATGGAAAATCAATAGGAGAAGGGTATTGGCTGATAAGAGTGATAGTGATAAGAGCTAGGTAGCCAATCTGGAAGTCTTATCAACTGATAAGCTATCAGTTATCAGCGTACTGTTTTGATAAGAAGAGCAGCTGATATCAGTATGATTTTAGTTATCAGTCTATCAGATTGTCGTGGATTTTTCGAG
Organism: Caenorhabditis becei; assembly: GCA_900536315.3. Taxonomy (NCBI): domain Eukaryota; kingdom Metazoa; phylum Nematoda; class Chromadorea; order Rhabditida; family Rhabditidae; genus Caenorhabditis; species Caenorhabditis becei. The sequence goes on from LR539392.1 coordinate 410,714, forward strand.
ATCTTGTAGATTTTCAAACATAAACAGAATGCTGATATAGTGATAAGGGATAGCTGGACTTTATCAATCCCCTGTGAAAAGTTATCACTGATAATCCTTATCAACTCACTATAATTCCGAATCGTGTGCGAATTAAAATCCTAGGTGATAAGACAAAAATTCCATCGTTTGACAAATCAATCAATAAACACAGTAATCCACTGATAACTGATAAGGTCCAGAGAGTTGCAGATTTTTTGAGTGTTACTGATAAGATTCTCAAGTGATAACGATATTTGGTATGTAGGAAAATAGATTCGTAGAATATGAAAAATTGATAAAAGTTTGGGGATTGATATCGAACCGCGGATCCCATTAACCATATCACAACCCAATACTTTTCTCCAACAATTCCCAAAATTTTGATCCAATTTGATAAGACTGATAAAGTGATAAGAGCGTTGATGTTGAGAAGTTGTTTGAATTCCGGGATATAGCGGAAGTAAATTGCTTTCTTGGACTTTCTAGTGATTAGGTAGGTGATAGTGATAAGGGAAGAGATACTGGTTTCAAATGTGGGAAGATAAAAGACCAAAACTGATTTTTGGATAGGTCTTATCAGTTCCTGGAGTTCTGAAATGTACTGATAAGGTTTCAGTGCTCAGTGTTACCGATTACCATCCCAAATTGTTGAATTGACATGATCTTTTACAAATGGGATTTCTTCAAGAGTTATCATATGAGTGATAAGCTGATAAGCAAGTTAAAAGTAGGTGAACTGATAAATATGATTGATAAGCTGATAAGTTGTTTTGCAAGAAGGATCAGGTGAATTGAAGTTCCACCTGTCACTTCCACAAAAATCCCGCTCACTCTACATCTTCCAACTCAAAAAAATGTCCAATAACACCACTGACATGATTGCTGGAATTCCCGGGCTAGAACTGCTGCAAGGCAAGATGACCTTCGGTATCATTACCGTCTTGGTGGCTTTTCAATTTTTACTTTTCCCTTTCTATGTTTATGTAAACTATAAAAACCGAGAAAAGGACAAAAAGGTGAGGAGTATGGTTTTCAGAATTTCATATACTATCACAAGAAGTTGAATAACTCGGCTCAAAATGATCCTATTTAGCTCAGTTTCGGACATGTGGTACCTGAGGGAACTAGCAGAGTACCCAGAACTTTTGGTGAGCTTTCATGATGATTCAGATGCGGGACGTCATCTGGAACTGTGTTGAGTTTGATTTTTCAGTCTTCAGAATTCCAGATGACGTTCCTTATGTGAATGTTAATGAATCCTTATCAAACATTTTGGGCACTCTTTTAGTTCCCTCAGGTACCACATGAGCTCAATCGGGTAATTTTGAGCCGAGTTATTCAAGTTCTTGTGATGGTCAGAATCCCTGTACCAGAAGGCGAAAACTGACCTGCACCGAGATTGAATAGAGACTAGACTCCCTGCGATTGCTCAGAAACGGCCCATTTAATAAAATCCATTTTCCAGAGCGCCATTTACCCATTCCTTAGCGTGTTCTTCCGGCTGACCTGTTTCGCAATACTTTCGTTATCACTCTTTGCTCTGCTCGTGGCATATGTTCGCCATTATTCACTGTATGAAAAAAGAAACGTGAAGTTTGGAAAATAACATTTTTCCAGTGAGTTTAGAGCCTCACACATCATCATCCTTTATACCGTACTGTCAAGCCTAGTGATCTCTACGATCAACACTCTGGTCTGTCAGCTTCTCACTTCGATTTTGGCGCTCTACCGGTTCATTCTTTACTCTTTTCCACGTTTAGCAGAATCATCCAAGTACCTCGGAAAGCATTCCATGAAAATGTTGCTCGGAGTCTTGTATGTTACCGTTATCATGACCGTAATAGTTATACCGTCTATTGGCAACAGATATTCGTTTGATTACGGGGTAAAGTTCTAGTTTTTTTGCATAGCTCTTCCAATTACAATTCCAGATCGGTTTTCGACTTATCAATTTATCAGTTCTTCTCACCACAATCCCATATTCAATCATGTACTTCAAAATCCGAAAGCTCACCTTTCTAGTCTCCCAACAACATTCAAAGCCCGATAGATACATTGCCTATCAGATTCTGATAGTGTTCTTCACCAAACTACTGTTTATCAGTCTTATAGAACTTGGTCCAGCGATTGGTATGATCTATCATCAAGAGAACGTTTCTGACTATGTTAGAGCTCTAGATTGACTGTGGATAGTGAGCGTTTTACAGGATGATATGATATCCTGCTCTGATTACATTATGTTCCCATTTACCGTTGAGCTGGCTTATCTGCTCAGTAATCGTTCGAATCAAACAACTTTTTTGGGCATTTTCAAAAGGATTTTCTGCTTCTGGAGAAAACGAGCAAGAGTTGAAGACAGGGGAGTGACAGTGTACCACTTATCAGTTACAACAAACTGATAAGAAGGCCTGGCTCTGGAAGCAGTGCAATACTGATGAGTGAGCTAGTAGTAAGGATCTTATCATCAATCAATAAGTTTTAGGTCTATATGGATTGGAAGCTTGATAACTCAAATTGAGTGATTACTTTTTATTCTTATCATTTATCAGTTATCAGTTATCAGCTATCAATCAATAAAGTCCAATCACAATCGGAAAACGCCCAAAAACAGCGGATGATTCTCTCTAACCAAGGCATACAAAAACGGGTGATCTGCTTTGAAATCGATGGGGTCATTCATGGGCATGCTTATCGGAACCGCCTTGACTACCGTATAAGCAGCAGCAGTCGTACCGTCCTCAGTGACCTACAAAATCAGATCCTTATCACCGTTATCAACGTCTTATCACCTCAAGCATAGCCTTATGAGCTCCATCGGAAATCTTGAGTTTTTTGGCAATGCCTGATAAGTCAGCGTTATCAGTGAAGATCTGGGAGATGCCGAGTTTGGTCAAGCTGTCCTTGAGAGGGGTTTCGAAGTCAGCAGTGAATAATGGGAAGGCGGTCTGGAAGAAGGAGGGTTAGAGGCTTGAAAGTCAGGTTTGAAAGCTTGAAATCTAGGCCCAAAAGCCTATGAAATCCGGGCCTACAAGCTTGGCTTGCAAGCCTGAAGTAGAAGCCTATAAGCCTCTGAATTCTGGATCTTTCAAGCCGAGACTAACAAGCCCCTGAAATCCGAGCCTTTTAGCCTAAAATCTAGGCCTATAAGCTCCAAAAGCCTTAAACCCGACTCACATTCAAATAAGTGCTCTTCGCCGAATTCATCAACTTCTGAAACCTCGCCGCATCCAACTGCTTCATCGCCTCCCCCAATCCATTTCTGACCTTTGGCAAGAAAATCGCAAATCGATACTTTGGATCCTTATATCTCAACACCAGCACTTGGAACAACTCATCCTGAGCCAGATCCCTATGGTACTTGATCTCATTGGTAAACGGAATCTTGACCTTCTCCCCGGAATCCTTGTGAAACTCCCTTTCCCTGGTGTCACTCGATGCGAAATTGTCTTCCCAGCGACCTTTGAAGTAGATGGCGTTGACCAGAAGGGCCACGGCGTCTTTTATAGATTCCTGGGTGACCATTTCGGTTATTTGGCCATTGGTGCTGGTCTCAACAAAAGAATTGATCTTCTGGACGGCAGAAGGGGTGGAGAAGTCAAGAAATTTGGGCCTAAACGCTTGTAAAACCAAGGTTCACAAACTTGGCCAGTTGGCCTGAAATCTAGGCCAATAAGCCTGATATTAGGCCTGAAAGCCTACAAGCCTAACTCACTGCAAATAAACCCGATTCGCGACATTGACCTTGACCTCATTGACTCCTTCCTTCAAACTTTCACTGATAAACTGGAAGTGACTGATAAACTGATCATCACTGGCTCCTTTCAAAAGCACATCTCCAATCTGATCTCTGGAGCTTCCCTTGGCTCCAGCGTGGACTAGTGATAAGGCTAGAGCGATTGATAAGGGCGAGAAGACGATGGATTGATTGGCGGGAAGGGTGGAGAGGAAGTTGAGACCAAAGGAGGTCTCCGCTTCGAGGAACATTCTGGAAGTGATAACAATAGTGATAAGGTAGTTCAACTGATAAGAAATGAAATAGCTAGCTGATAAGCTACTATATAAAGGCTAGCTACCACTCGAAAATTGAGGAAGAAGCTCATTGACCCCGAGAGATGTTTGTTTTGTTACACTTCCGCCATTTTCTCTCTAATCGTCTTATCAGTTGCTCTATCTCTTATCAGTTGTCAAGATAACATGTGTTCAAAAGATCAATGAAGCCCAGAGTCTTCAGAATCCCAGGGACCCCCAAAAACTCACTTCTCATCAACATCCGACATCTGGAAGCCTTCAGTCAACCAGAATCTTCTCGAATCCACCAGAAACCTTTATCAGCCAATTGAACTGATTACAGATCAATCGAACACTTTTATCAGCGCCAAACACAATCTCTCAACGTCTGCGTCTCTTTTTTTCAAAAAAAAAAAAGAAAAGTGGTCAACTTTTCGACAAACAAACATTTGGCCAAGACCAAGACCAAATAGAAGTCAAAGTTCAAAAAATCAAAAGAAATTTTTTTTTCAAAATTTTTTTGAGAAACTTGTAAAAAATGGGGGATTTGAAGCTAGAAATAGCCAGAAAACGAAGAATAAATAATTGGGAATTCAAAAAAAAAAAATTTTTTTTAATTTTTGAAAATTTTTTTTTTGTAAAAAAGGGACAATTTGAAGCTAGAAAAAGCCAGAAAATAACGGAAAAAACATTGGAAATTCACAAAAAAAATTTAAAATGCCCAGAAATTTCGAAAAATTTCGCAATGTTTCATCAGCCAATTTTCGCCGTTAAAAACGCCGAAATTCGTCATTTTCACTCGTTTTTGGTTGATTTTTCACTTTTTCTCATATTTTTCGAAATTCTGAACCAAAATCCGTTCCATTTTTCCAGAATGCACACCAAAATAATCCCATCCAAATCAGCCAACATCCCCGATATCGTTCTTTTCTACCAAGCCTCCAGTCCATTTTCCAACTTTCACTTTGCGGAGTTTTCCACTAATTATGGGACGAATTTCACGAAAATGATCAAATATTCGTGTTCCGAGCAGTATTTCATGTAAGTAACCCATTTTTTTGAAAAAATGGAAAAAATTGGTTCAGGCATCAAAAAGCGCTATTCGCTGGGGATATTCAGGCAGCTCAAGAAGTCCTGGGGAAGACGAATCCAGGACAGATGAAGAAAGTTGGGAGGAGCTTGAAAATGGATAAGAATATGCTGAAAAAGTGGGTTTTGCTAAAAATTTAGACCGACTTTGAGCCATTTTGACTCATTTTGGGTCGTTTTGAGCCGTTCCGAGCAATTTTGGTTCATTTTGACCCATTTTGGCTCACTTTGGCCATTTTGAGCGACAATAGTCCATCTTAGCCCAGTTTAACTCATTCTGTCTCATTTTTGCCCCAATTTGGCTCATTTTTGCCCCAATTTGGCTCATTTTAAGCCGTTTTGAGCCATTTTGACCAAGTTCGGCCAATTTCGAACTGTTGTGAGCCATTTCGAGCAAGTTTAAGCCATCTTCGCCTAGTTTGGTTCATTTTGGCCTACTTTGGCTCAATTTGAGCAATTTTGGTTTTCATTTTAATCCATTTTGGGCCGTTTTAGACTTATTTTGGCCCATTTTTCACTCATTTTTCACTCATTTTGACTCATTTTGGCCCATTTTGAGCCATTTTTGAATACTTTTGGCTCAATTTGAGCCATTTCGGACCCATTTTGACTCATCTTGGCTCATTTTTACCCATTTCCTCCAATTTTGACCCATTTTCTTCCAGCTGGAACGTAAAATCCTTTGAAGTGATGCATCGAGCCTGCTATGAAAAGTTTGCCCAAAACTTTGAACTGCGGCTTTTCCTGTTCAGAACTCATGGAATGAAGCTGGCAGAAGCGGCACCGAATGATCATATTTGGGGAATTGGTAAGGGATTCTGGGGGAATTCTGGGGATTTTGAGTATTCTGGAGCTTAAGGATTCTGAATTTTCGGTTCATTTTGGCCCATTATGGACCGATTTTGGCCAATGTTGGCTAATTTTGGCCCATTTTGACTCATTTTCGACCATTTTTGAGCTATGTTGGACCAATTGTGACCCATTTTGGCCCATTTTTGACCTATTTTTGGATTCTAGAGCCCTTAGAATCAAACATTCTGAATCTCAACCTCCTAACTTCCAGGCCTTGACATGAATGACGATCGAGCTGAAGATCCTGACAATTGGCGTGGAGAGAACCGTCTTGGGAAGGTTTTGGAGCAAATTCGCACTCAAATGTGGGATATGGATCTTTACAGGTGATAAGAGTTTATTGATAAGGGGTTATTGATAAGAAAATTTGAAATTCCAGTGAGGATCGTCGAATAGTTGAAGGTGAAGATCAGAAGCGAAGGATTTGGAATTTGAGGCAGTTTGCGGGATGACTGATAGCACTGATAAGAGTTGATTTTACTTGCTGGAACATCAATGATAAAATGATCAACTGATAACTGATAAACCTTACCTCTTCCTTATCACTTATCACTTATCACTGAAGAGGGCCTCAGGGACCACTAGATCTGCTTTTCTGAACAAAATCGAGAAATCCAACCCGAATCTTGTTATCCAAAGAAATATCCCAATCCTAATACCATTGAAAACCATCAGAGCACTGATAAGAATCTTATCAGTTCGACTCAATCCATCAAATCTAATGATAAAGTCCCAGAGATGTTGAAGGTAGGCTGTTAGCATGATATTGAAGAGGAGTCTTCTGAACATCAGAATCCAGAAGTCAAAAGGTTCGATATCAGTGATAAAGAGCCAGGGGAGCATTATCACTGATGAGTGCTTATCACTGATAACAAATAACTCTTCACTTAATGATAGCCAAGGCTCCTCCCCCCGTTGCTAGGCAGTCAGAAGCTCTCACCTCCTCCTTGCTCATTTGTCTTATCACTGATAAGTTATCAGTGATGTTGCTGAAGATATTCTTTATCATTATCAGACTATTCACTGATATTCTGTTCCTTGACGGATTCGAAGATGCAGTGCTTCTCGCCGTCACCAGAGCCCTTCTGGGCCTCTGGAACGCAATGCCCGATGAGACATGGGATCGTCTGCTGCTGATGGCGCTGATGGCTGTTGATAAGATGGAAGATGTGCTGGAGCGACTGATAAGAATCGGAGAAGTTGTTATGACTGTCTTTTGATGTGTTTTACGGTGAATAAATCTCGAAAAACGGCCAAAAACTGCTTTATCAGTTGTTTCTACTTGCTCCACTGATAACTTGATAAGGAGGCTAGATAGAAAAAAGTGATCAACTATAAAGTTGTAGGAAATATGAAGAGGAGCAATTTATCAGTTGACAACTTTTCGCTATCTCTACTGGTAACAGAGTTATCAGTGATTGTTTCAGAAGCTCCTCTCTCCTCTGCCTTCCCAGAGCCCTGTTGTCCCTTGGGGCTTTGTCACGAGTGTTTTGTTGATTCCAATGATTCACTAATCAACTGATAAGTAATTCCACTGATAACTCGTGATTCTTCCTACTGATAACAACTGATTAACTCATAGTGGTAGCATAACAACGGAATGGCTTAGCAACGAGCAAAGTGTATAGTGGAGTTTTATTCAAAATCGGAACCAAAAATGAAAAAGATTGTCCAGCTCGGCGTCGAGGACCTTATCCATACCGAAAATGCTCAATTTGAAGATCACAACATCCACGAAAAGCTCTTGGAGTCGGGGCTCCGTGAGGTCTCCGATGAGCCAGTAGCCGAGGAGGAAGGCGATTTGGAGAAAGTTCGAGATGGAGCGCAACTTTCTGATATCCTGAATCAATCGATAATCAATCGATAGATCAATCGATAATTCAATCAATAATCAGTCGATAAATCAATAATCAATTGATAATCAATCGATAAATCAATCGATAATGATAGCTCACTCACTCTGATTTCCCTTTCAGGCTCGTTTTCTCTGTTGATAAGGATAGCGATAACGATCGAGTAGTAGATGGTGATAAGAGTGAAGAGGACTTGTAAATCTGTCATTGATAAGTTGATCAACTGATAACAACTCCTAGGCTATCACTGATAGCGGAGCTTAACTCATAGTGGTAGCATAGCAACGGCGGCTCGCCAACCTTCTATATAGGAATACTGATAAGAGATAAGAAGCGATTTATTCAGTTGATCAGTGATAAGAGCTCTTATCAATCAAAGATAAGGTACACAATGAATTTGATAAGCTTGTAGACCAGAAGTCCGACGTACATGTCCCTCAATTGAACATCGATTCCAGTACGTGGCTCACGGAGCACGATTGTGTAGAGTTGGAAGAGAGTTGCGAGGATGAACTTGAACTTCTGATATGATAACACTTATCAGTGAAGTGATAAGGTGATAACTCACATGAAAGCGACGGATAGAAGACCGCTTCTTGAGCTTGCGTTTGATCGCGAAGTTGAGGAAGCAAATGAGAATGAAGAATGGTAGTTTGGGACGGAGGTAAGTGATCCAGTCGGAGAAACTGGGCTCCTGGAAGGAAGGAGCCATCACTGATAAGGAGCTGATTGGCTATCACTGCTGTGATGAGTGATGAGAGGCTTAACTCATAGAGGTAGCATAGCAACGGAGATTCGGAAGGCGTACTGATAAGAGACAACAGAGAAGACTGACTAATCAGCTGATAACTCATGACTTCTCTTAGTGATAACAAGAAGCTCCAGGTGATCAACAGATCAATTCCCAGTAGTAGCTCGATGGCCCTTTGAGCTATTGGCTCTTGGGAATGTGTAGTGATAAGACTGATAACGAGGGACATGGATTTATTCAAATCGAAACCACATTGTGATCGTATGCGCTAGAAGCATTGCGGAGTGCGCCTTCCAAATGACAACATCGAGAAGGGAGAACGGCTGTCCGGTGAGAAACTTCCAGAGGTTGTAGATGATGATGATGAAGCTGCAGAGGGCGAAGAAGAGGGAGAAGCCAGTCTGAAAAGAAGGGGTATCCTGAGGAGAACTGAATATCAGCTTTTTTACGTTTAACAGCTGATGGAACTGAAGGAATATGGGGAGGAGGACGAGGAGAAAGGCAATAGTCCATAGTGTGAGTTCGATGAATTCGAACAGTTCGAATGCCATTTTTGAGTGTGCGCTGAAATGAAAAGAGATGAAGAGAGGGGTGATAAAGAGGGAAGTGATAATGATAGTGAGCTAGGGGTATATATATGGGCTCTGAGGCGGAGGCGGAGCTTGGCTCAATCAGCTGGGGAGATGAGCGTGTGATAGCTTGGCGCATAGCTGGATCTCTGGCGGAACTTGAGCATCTTGACGCTTTTCGCGATCCTTGACGCATTTCTGGATCCCTGGCGCTATTCTCGATCCTTGAAGCATTTCCGAACCCTTGACGCTTTACTAGATCGTTGACGCACTTCCGGATCCTTGGCGCTTTCTTTGATTCTTGACGCAGTTTCGATCCTTGACGCAAATCTGGATCCATGGCGCTTTACTGAACCCTTGACGCATTTTTCGATTCTTGCGGTTTCATAGATTGTTGACGCGTTTCTGGATAGCGTATCACTGCTTTCTAGTGATAAGTGATGAGGAGTTTATCTCATAGTGGTAGCATAGCAACGGAGATTCGGCTCAAGTCGTTGACTTTTCGTTTGTTGGCTCAGCTTTCTGCTAGCCTTGACTTGTATAGTGATAAGACTGATAACAGGGAAAAATTGATTTATTCATGATCAGACAGCATGTTGAATTTACATCGGGATCGGATGAAATATAATTATTGCGGAGAATGTCATAAAGATGAGAACGTCGAGAAAGGAGAGCTGTCCGTTGAGCAACTTCCAGAAGTCGTAGGTGATGATGGTCACGGCGCAGAAGGCGAAGAAGGGCGAGAAGCCGAGCTGAAAAGAGAGGATATGCTGAGGAGAACTGAAAACCTGATTTTTTACGTTTATCAGCTGGTGGAACTGAAGAAACATGGCGAGAAGGACGAGGAAAAAGGCAATAACCAATAGAGTGACTTTGATGAGTTCGAACAGATCGGACGCCATTTTTGAGTGGGAGCTGCAATGAAAAGAGATGAAGAGAGGGGTGATAAGAAGAGAAGTGATAATGAGGAAGAGCTAGGAGGTTTATATACTGGCTCCGAGGAGGGCGGAGCTTGGCTCAATTAGCTGGGGAGATGAACGTGTGATAGCTTGGCGCATGACTGGTTTCGTAACGCATGTCTCGATCCCTGTCGCTTTCCTGGATCCTTGGCGCAATTCTGGATCCTTGACGCATTTCTGGATCCCTGGTGCATATCTAGATCCTTGACGCATTTCTGGATCCTTGACGCATTTCGGGATCCCTGGCGCATTTCTCGATCCTTGGCGCATTTCTAGATCCCTGGCGCGTTTGCGAACCTTTGACGCATTTCTGGCTCCTTTGCGCTTTCCTGGATACTTGACGCATTTCTCGATCCTTGACGCAATTCTGGATCCCTGGCGCATTTCCGGCTCCTTTACGCATTTCTCGATCCTTGGCGCAATTCTCAACCCCCTTGACACTTTTCCAGTCCGTCTCAAAGTTCACCTAAACCATTCCCCGTCAATCATCTCCCCCTTTCTCCCTCTTTTCTCCGTCGATTCAATCACTGATAAGAAAGTCAAAAAGTGCCCATCTTATCACTATTCTTCTTTTCTCCCCTACAGCTAGAGATAAGATACGCAGACAGCGAAACAGTCCCATTCCGTCTACAACATACAATTCTATGTTCTAGTTGATGCCCTCAGTCTATATAAAGTGGGATTTCTGGCTTATCAGTTGTTATCAGTGATAAAAAAAAGTAAAAATGCGACTTCCCTTGCTATTTTTCTTGGTTTTCTGTTATTTCTTCCCGTTTTCCAACTCTGCCAAGGTCCTACTAACCGTAATGGATCAGGGAAGGTAAGTTCCATTCCTTATCACCTCCCTTATCACTTATCACTTCTTCCAGATCCCATGCCACTTCAATAACGCCTCTGATGCATAGATTACAAAAAGATGGTCACGTGACAGCTCTGGAAATGGTAACATTCAAAGAAGAAATTGATTTTGGGATGGAGGAGAGGTTCATCAATATGAGTGGTAGGTAAGGAACGTGGGGACCCTAAAGGATCCCGTGATTTGTAGGGTTCAAGAACAATTTCGTGTCCGAGGACTTTTTCAAGATAGCGTTTGAGGGAGAATTCACGTTTTTACATCAGGTAGGTGAATTCGGAAGGCTATAGGGGTCCCAGAAAGCTATACGAGTCCCAGAAGCCTTCAGAAGTCTTCAGAATCCTTCAGAAGTCTTTAGACGGCTTCAGTTAGCTTAAGAAGGGTCCAGAAGCGTCCAGAAGTCTTTCAAAGGCTTCAGAAGGCTCCAGAAGGGTCTTGGGCTCTTGAAAAGTCTCCAGAAACCTTCAAAAAGCTTCAAAGGGCTTCAGGAGACTCCAGAAAGATTTAGAAGGCTTCAGAAGCCTTCAGAAGTTTCCAGAAGCTTTCAAAAGGCTTCAGAAGGCTCTAGAAGACTTCAAAAAGTTTTTGAAGGCTCCAGGTAGCTTCAGAAGGCTTCAGAAAGCTCCAGAAGGCTCTAGAAAGCTTCAGAACCTTCCAGAAGGCTTCAGAAGTCTCTGGAAGTCTCTGGAAAGCTCCAGAGGACTTCAGAAGGCTCCAGAAGGCTTCAAAAGGCTCCAGAAGTCTCCAGGAGGTTTGAGAAAGCTTCAGAAGTCTCCAGAAGGTTGCAGAAAGGTTCAGAAAGGTTCAGAAACTTTCAGAAGGCTTCAAAAGGCTTCAGAAGGCTCCAGAAAGCTCCAGAAGGCTCCAAACCTTTTCAGAAGCCCCCAGAAGCCCCCAGAAGCTCCCAGAAGCCTTCAGGGACCCCTAGAAACCCCCAAAAACCCTAACCATCTATTTTTCAGGCCGTTCCCTTCATTTTCGGCTCCATCTCCTGTGACCGAGTCCTTGAACATCGTCGAGACCGATTTTTCGAGATCGCCCAAGAAAATTGGGACGTTTTTCTATCAGATTCCCTATTTTCTCCCTGCGGCTATGCAATGGCTGATATCACTGATAAGCCGCATATCATGATGCATTCCAGTGATGTCGAAAGTGCTCATGGCAGTTTCAAAGGGTTCCATAGGTAAGATCCCTGTTATCAGTGTGCCCTTATCAGTAAGATCTTCAGAAATTACGCCTTGCTAGTGCCCAACTTCCTTCCCTACTCCATGTCGGACTTCACTACTGATAAGTTTTATCACCGAGTTATCAGTACGGTTGATTGGTTTGGAAGTGTGTTTGTGACCGGTGGAATCGCCGGATTCGCTCAGAAATGGGCACTTAGGAGCCTCATTGGTTTTCCAGGCTTTTCGTTCATGGATTACAATAGGAGAAGCTCATTTTCCTTCACAGACATGCCAGATCCATTGTATCCAGTCGGGCCAAGGACTAATGATGTAAGTCTTCATCAGCTGCTTATCACGATTTGTTGATTACAGTATTTCTCATTCGGAACGTATTGTAAGCCACCAAAAAGTGGGTTGGACGAGGAATGGAGCAGTTTTGTAGAGGATCCGGAGTCTAAAGGTGAGATTCTGAATTCCGGGAACCTTAGAGCTAGGGTCTTCTGAATTCCTGACGTTTTCTGAATCCTTAGAATCCCTGGGGCTTTCTGAATCCATAGGGGTCTTCTGAATCCCTAGGGGTCTTCTGAATCCTTGGAAGTCTTCTGAATTCATGGGGGTCTCCTGAATCCTTTGAGTCCCTGACGTCTTCTGAATCCCCCGAATCCCAAATCTTCTTCCAGGAACCATCCTCGTCGCCTTCGGAACCATCATCGACTGGAGATTCGCCCCGAAGGAAAAGTTCCAAATCTTCCTATCAGTTATCAATAAGCTCACTGATTACCGAGTGATATGGAGTATGAAAGGCGACAGACCAGCGGCTCTAGGGTCCCATGTAAAGGTGTCCTCTTGGGTGCCACAGCAAGCGATTCTGAATCATGAGAAGACGGTGTTGTTTGTGAGTCATGGAGGGTTGAAGAGGTGGGGATTCTGAATCCGTGGGATTCTGAAAATGATGGTTTCAGTGTGAAGGAGGCAGTTTGTTCAGCGACACCATCGATTTTCATGCCAATGTTTGCGGAACAGATGAGGAATGCGTGGTTGGCGAAGAATAAGGTGATCTATGACTTATCAGTGGGTGATAAGGGTTATGGGGATCCTGGGACTCGGAAATCTTTATCAGTTTATCAGTGATAAAGAAAAAATGTTATCAAGACTTCAAAAACCGCTGATTTCCTCGCTTCGATAGAATCTCCCGTCCCAAAGTGAAGCCATTCCCAGCACAGCTGCCCTGGAGATCGTTATCAGTGATGAGGATCCTGATCAGTTTATTATCAGTCTCTTACCACTCCCTGGAGCTTCTAGACCTCCAAACACCTCCTTTTCTTCCAGGGTTTCGCCCGTATCCTCAACAAATTCCACCTCTCCGAGACCTACCTCGAAACCCATATCCGTGAAGTCGTCGAGCACCCTTCTTATCAGAAAAACGCTGAAAAACTCTTATCAACGTTCCTTGATCAACCAATGGATTCTCTGGACGAAGCGGCGTTCAAGTTCAATCGATTATTCAAGTATTCTGGAAAAATGCCCGAGTTTTTCTACCCAAAAGGGATTGAATTGGGCTATTTGGAGACGCTGAATTTGGATGTTCTAGTGATAATTCCACTAGTGATTGGGTGGATTTTGGTGAAATAAAAAAAGTTGAAAATTTAAAAAAAATTGAAAAAATTTTTTTAATTTTTTTTCAATTTTTAATTTTTTTTTAATTTTTAAAAAATTAAAAAAAATTTTGTATTATTTTTTCATGGTCTCATAATTTTTTCCGGTTAAAAAATTTTTTTTAATAAAAAATAAATATAGAAAAAATGTTTTCACCAAAAAATTTTTTTTTCCAATTTTTTTTATTTTTGTATCATTTTTCCCATGGTCTCATAATTTTTCCTGGTTTTTTAAAAATCTGTGTTGATTAAAAAAAAATTTTTTTTTTCATTTTTTCCAACGAATTTTTTCGAAAATTCCATTACGAAATCCCTCTTTTTTTCTCTGCGTCTTCCCTTCAAAAACGCCCATTTTCCCCATTTTTTCACTCATTTTTTCCCGTTTTTTCTACAAAAAAAAGGATTTTTAAATGCCAATCCGATTGATAAGAAGTGATAACAAATCACCCACAATCATTCTATTCTACCGTGCTTCTTGTATTTTTTCCAATTTTTATCCAGCAAAATTTGGGATCGAAATCAATGGGAATATGATGAATTTCGATTGTAGTGAGCAGTTTTTCATGTAAAAAATCAAAAAAAAAATTTTTTTCAAAATTGATGATTTAGGTATCAAAAAGCGTTATCAGCAGGTGATAATGATAGTGCAGAACGAATTTTAAAAATGACAAAGCCTTTATTAATGAAAAGAGCCGGAAGGAAGCTGAAAATGGATCAGGAGATGCTGAAAAGGTTGAGAAAAATCTAGAAAAATTTGGGAAAATTCTGGAATGTTCCAGATGGTCAGAAATGTCATCTGAAGTCATGGAACGTGGAATTTATGCTAAATTTCAGCAAAATGAAGATTTATTGGTGGATTTGCTTAGGACAAGAGGGATGTTATTGGCAGAAGCTTCACCAAGGGATAAGGTTTGGGGGATTGGTGAGTAAAAATTTTTATAATTTTTTTTTGAATTTTTTCTGATTTTTTTGAACTGCAAATTGGTGTAAAATGCTTTGAAAAATTGAGAAGTTGAAAAAAAAAATTTTTGAAAAAAAATTAAAAAAAATTTTTTTTTGAATTTTTTGATTTTTTTTTAAATTTTTAAAACTTTTCCAAATTGAAAAACAGCTTGAAAATGTCAAAAAAAACTCTGAAAATTTTTTAAAAATTTTTGAAAATTTTGAAAATTTTTTCCAGGTCTTGGCGTCAATAACAAGCTCTCTGAGCACCCAAAATCTTGGAAAGGCTCTAATAAATTGGGAAACATTTTGGGGAAAATTCGAGATGATTTGTGGGAAAAAACAGAGTTCAGGTACCCGATTTTTGTTTTTTTTGGATTAAAAAAAAATTTTTTCAGAACAATCCGTGAAATCATTGAAAAAGAGGATGTATCGAAAAGATGCGAAAAATTGGAAAAACTTGGATAATGAATTGATAATGATATTAATAATGATATCATTTTTTCCTTATCACTATCACTTTTTGAAAATTGGAAATGGCGCCAGACTATAAACATGTTTCGCAACATTACACTTCATGTGTTTGCATGCGGAATTAGTCTTTTTCTCTCTAAATCTCTCAATTTTCCCCCAAAAAGGTGGTTTTTTGGCAGAACTTTACAATTCCCATCTCTTATCACCTTATCAAATCCCATTTTTTCAGAATGCACACCAGAGTAGTAACTTCTGATACCCGTGAGGGTCAAAAAGTTTTCGTGCTTTTCTACGAGGCCAAATGCGTTTTTTCCAATTTCTATCCCTCGAAATTCAAGGTTAATGTGGATGGAAAGAGTGTGGATTTCAAGTGTAGTGAGCAGTATTTCATGTGAGTTTTTATCACTTATCAGTTTATCACTGATGGGTTCAGGTACCAGAAAGCTTTGCTTGTCGGTGATCAAGACACCGCCTCCAGAATCCTTCAGGAGTCCAATCCGATGAAAATGAAGCTTCTTGGAAGGCAATTGAAAATGTCGAAAGAGCAGTTGAATCAGTGAGTTGATAAGGCTTATCAGTGAATGCTTATCAGTCCTTCAGATGGTCCCGTGAATCCCGTCTCGTCATGTATCGCGCATGCCTCGAAAAGTTTGCTCAAAACGATGAACTGCGGCTTATGCTGTTCAGAACTCATGGAATGACACTGGTGGAGGCATCGCCGACTGATAAGATTTGGGGGATTGGTGAGGGATTCTGAATGCTTGTAAATGGCTTGTTTTCAGGTCTCGTGAAGACTGATAAAAGGGCTGAACAAGTGGAAACTTGGCAAGGGACCAATTGGTTGGGAGAGGCTCTGGATGGGGTCAGAGAGGAGTTGTGGGTCAGGACAGAGTTCAAGTGAGTGGGGGATTCTGAAGGCTTCTAGGGGATTCTGGAGGATTCTGACGTCACTTTTTTTCAGATCCGATCGCATCAAGGTGCTCGCCGAGCCCATGGAGACCAGAGCTCAACTGTTGGAGAATTTCTGAATCTTACAACTCTTATCACCTGTTCTTATCACTATCACCATTTCGAAAAATGACATGACAAAACTATAAAAATGTTTCGCAATATTACATGTTGATTGTTTGCATGAGGAATGTCTTCACTTTTTTCTCTAATTCTCTTCCTTTTTTGCCGTAAAAAGGAGGGGTTTTGACACAGTTGTACAGCGTTCGCCCCTTTTAAATAGTAACCAATATCAAATTTTGTATGTGAAATGTGTCTTTTTTCTCTAAATCTCTCAATTCCCACTTGAAAACTGTGATTTTTCGCCTAAACTTTGCCAATTCCAATCTCTTATCACCTTATCAAATTCCATTTTTCCAGAATGCACACCAGAGTTGTGCCTTCCAATTCCCATGATGGCTCAAAAGCTTTGGTCCTTTTCTTCGAGGCCGAATCCGTTTTCTGCAGTTTCTATCCTTCAAAATTCAAGATTAATGTGAACGAGGAGAATCCAGAGGATGGCAAGAAAGTGGTCGAGTTTAACTGCACTGAGCAGTATTTCATGTGAGTTCTTATCACTCATCACTTTATCACTGATAAGGTTTCAGGTACAAGAAAGCTCTGCTGGTCGGTGATCAAGAGTCTGCTAACCGAATTCTTCTGGCGACTGATCCATCGGAAATGAAGTTTATTGGAAGACAGTTGCATATGTCAAAGGAGCAATTGAATGTGTAAGTTGATAACGCTTATCAGTGATAATCACTAAGTCCTTCAGATGGTCCCGTGAATCCCGCCTTGTCATGTATCGCGCTTGCCTCGAAAAGTTCGCCCAGAACGATGAAATGCGGCTCTTGCTGTTCAGAACTCATGGAATGACACTGGTGGAGGCGTCGCCGACTGATAAGATTTGGGGGATTGGTGAGGGATTTTGGAGGCTTGAAAATGGCTGATTTTCAGGTCTGGTGAAGACTGACAAGAGGGCTGAACAAGTGGAAACTTGGCAAGGGACGAATTGGTTGGGAGAGGCTCTGGATGGGGTCAGAGAGGAGTTGTGGGTCAGGACAGAGTTCAAGTGAGTGGGGATTCTGGAGGATTCTGGAGAATTCTGGGGGATTCTGGAGGATTTTGGGGGATTCTGGGGGATTCTAAAGGGTTCTGGAAGACTCTGCAGACTTATGGAAGATTCTGGAGGATTCTAGAGGATTCTGGAGGATTCTGGAGGATTCTAGAGAATTCTAGAGGATTCTGGAGGATTCTGGAGGATTCTGAAGGATTCTGGAGAATTCTGAAGGATTCTGAAGGATTCTGAAGGATTCTGAAGGATTCTGACGTCACCCTTTTCCAGATGCGATCGCAATAGAGTGCTCGCCGAGCCCCTGGCCAAAAGAGCTCAACATTTGGAGACCCATTAAAAAATCAATAATAATTTTCTTTATTTTGCCGAATTCACACTCTTATTGAACATTTCAAAATAAACATCTCCATCATTTTGTTGATTTTGATTAAATTTTTTCGAAAAGCCGAATATCGATTTTCTGCGTTCTCTCTTCTTCGAAATCTTGAGAATTTTTAGTGTTTTTCTCCAGAAAAAATCAATAAAAACTCTTCGAAATCCATCGATTAAAACGACGATTGTTGGGACGACAAGTATGGCGTTTCTGGAAAAAAACATAACTGATAAGGTCACTGATAAGGCTTACATATGAGTGATAGTGTCGAAGATCAAGTTACACCACCTTCTAACGTCATCTGGAGCTGCTAGAATCACTGGGAGACATTCGGTAAGGATGATAAGAATGATAAGGGAGCCGACGGTGATAACAGCGGCTCTTATCAGCTGGAATATCAATTATTGATTTATTGATTGATTATCGATTGATTCACCTTACAACTCTGCACATTTTCCTGCAACTGATACCGTATACTCAAGGTATACTGTAGTATCTTATCATTCTGATTAAATGATCTTAGACGTCTTCTATTCATGAAAAATATGATTTCCAGAATGATAATAGCTGATAAGGTGGTGATAAGGGTGTTGAGAAACATTAGCTTCATCTTGATGAGTTGTTGGACGGCTAGGAAGGAGTAAACTGTAGAGAAGAGGAAGTTGGTGATAATCAGTGATAAGGAGATGAAAAGGCGGGATTTCTTCTCGTAATCTCTTATCAGCCACGTTGCCATTGCTCTCTCAACAGTCACTGATAAGACGGTATGGACCCCGAAAAACATGTAGTGATAACGGAAAAGAGCAGCCCAAAACAGGATTTTTGAGGATTCCGGGATCTTATCATTCTTATCACCATTCCAATACTGATAATAGAAAACTAGAAGTTTACTGATAACAAGTTCAAACCAACAACTGATACCAGCGATAACGATAAGACGGTGATTACGGTGGGGGCAGCTGGAAATCAATCGATAATCAATATTCAATCGATAATCACTGACTTTGCTTTGGAGGCGCAAAAAATCCCAATGATAGTGATAAGAATGCTGATAATCAGTAGAAAAGTGACAATTGAGAACTCGAGAAGGGAGAAGTCACGATTCGAGTTGAAGGTGAAGATCCAGACGACATTGATGTCATTGAAAGTGTCTGAAATTGGGGAAAACATGTTTCAGGCTGGTAAAACATGTTTAGGCTCGAAAAAAACATGTTTCAGATGGAACAAACATGTTTCAGGCTGGAAAAACATGTTTTAGCCTGAAAAAACATGTTTAAGGCTGCAAAAAACATGTTTTAGGCTGGAAAAACATGTTTCAAACTCGAAAAAACATGTTTCAGGCTCGAAAAAACATGTTTTAGCCTGAAAAAACATGTTTCAGCCTGAAAAAACATGTTTTAGGCTGGAAAAACATGTTTTTCGACCTCAAAAGTGCTCTTGAACTCACAATCTCCATCTAGAACCTCTTCTTTAGTTGCAATCTTCACAGTGAACAAATCTTGCCAATCCATGTAGTGATAACTGATAAGAGATATCAAAAATCAAGTTTCTGAGAAGTAATGGTGACGCTTGTGAATATAGAGAGTGACATGATTATCACCTGTTGATAAGAAGGTATTATTAGAATCTCAAGGACAGAATCTGTGAGTCAACAGTGTGTCTAGGTGTCTGGGAACGGGAAGTGTTCCTTATCAGTGCGTTATCAGTTCCTTATTATCAGGATTCTAGGAATTCTGAAGACTCTAGAGTTCTTAGAAATCTGGGATTCTGGAGGATCACAGGATTCCGAAAGGGGTTAAATCTTTATCAGTTGATATCAGTGATAAGAGAATTGTTATCAAATCTTGGCATTCCCTCCATAAACTGCCAATTTCACCAATTTCGTCGCTTCTATAGCTGTTCCCCAACCCAGAGTGAACCCATTTCCACCGTGGCCGTAGTGATGGATGACCTGATAAAGTGATAAGGAATCTTATCAGTGATTATCACCTACCGTATAGGATTTCCCTGATCTCTCAGATTTCTTATCAATCTTCTGGATTCTGATAGATTTCCTTGCAGGACGGAGCCCAGACCATTCACCGATTATCTTTGGCTCCTGAGAAATGCCTAACTGATAAGACTGATAACACTGATAACTCACCCTCATAGCCGGATGAAGCTCCACATATCTCTCCAGAATATCCTTCCGATCCTTATCAGTTATCTCCAAATCCCATCGATTCTCCTGTTTCACTGATCCGATCACAACACTGTTCTCTCTGAAACACTGATTAGGAGTCTCATCACTGATAAGCTATCACTTCGGGATTGTAAAAGTGATAAAGTCCCTGTAATTGAAGTGTTTGTGCCACGGAGCCTCCACATCCAAGACCACGCCCCTTATCGGGTATACTGTATCATCGTCTCCAGCCAACACTCCTCCATTGAGCCCAGCGCAGTTGATAATGATATCATAACCGTTATCAGCGAGCTGAAAATGATAAGAGACTGATAAGATTGATCTAGAGGTGATACCTCATCGAAATGGTGTACTTTTTGATGCTGGAAGATCACACCTTTCTGAATGGCAAGGGATTTCAGATAGGGGACGTATTTGTTGCCTTCAGAGGCGAAAGCCGTGAAATGGATACAGTATCTGGAAGAAAAAGGGGTTGATAAGGGATTGATAAGGGATTCTGGAGACTCAGAATCCGAACGGTCCAGAATCCGAGAGCTTCAGAATTTCCAGAATTCCTGAAATCTCCAGAATCTCCGGAATCTCCAGAATCTTCAGAATCTCCAGAAAGAGCTTAACGATCCAAAGGCTCCAGAATCTTTGAGCTTCAGAATCAAAGTGCTCCAGAATCCTCGGCTTCTTCAGTATATCAGAACCTCAGAAGCCAAGAGCTCCAGAATCTTCAGAATCTCCAGGTATTCTTAAGCTCCAGGATCCCAGGGTTCCCGAATCTTCCAGACTTGAGCTCCAGAAGCTCCTTGATTCTCCATAATCCCCCGAATCTCCCTAGAATCCCCCCCCCCCTCACCTCGACGGATTCGGGAACAACTCCTTGATTTCCCGTTCCTCCAAAAATCGAAAGTTGTACACAATATCTCCATAAGCTTCTCTCTGCTGCTCCAATTTCTCCAAAGAATCCGATTGGATATGTCCAGAGACGAGTTTCACACCAGTAAGGTCGCCTTTTTCAGTGCGATGAAGGTGGGCGAACCAGGAGAAGGTGGATTTTCCGAATTCTCTGGAAAAGGGATGGTTTTTGGTTTCTGGGGGTCTTGGAGTTTCAGGATTCTGAAGCCTTAGGATTCTGGAGTTCCAGGATTCTGGAGCTCAAGGACTTTGAAGCTTAAGGATTCTGAAGCTCAAGGATTCTGGAGCTTCATGCTTTTCGGAGCCCAAGAATTCTGGAGCTCTAGGATTCTGAAGCTTTCTGAAGCTCCAGACTCCCTAGTAACTCTAAATCTCACCGATTTGCCGTCTCATCAATCCTAAACAGCCCAGCCGGTCCAAAACTACACGTCTCCTCGAATGGCCTATCGAAAAGTACAGTAATCCTGACATCCGGACACGCTTGAGCCACTTGAAGAGCTGTGGAGCAGCCGATGACTCCCTCGCCGATGATAGCGATGTTTGCGGGCATTCTGATAAGAAATGATAAGAGAAATCCGGGAAAAACCAGGAAAAAGCTTCAAAACCCCGGTAAAGTTCGAGAAAAACCTGGCGAAAATGGGGGAAAACGTGAGGTTTTCAAGTGGGGTTTGGTTTATTGATAAGTGATAAAAGACGCAGAGAAACAGAAAGTCAATCAGTAATCAGTAGTTCTTATCAGTTCATGGTTTTCGTATTCTCGATGCCTTTCGATTCTTCCTCTCATTGGCTTCTTTCACACTCAATTGTTGGTTCAACACGTTGAAATAGTGATCGGAGGAGGTGGTTAAGGAGGCTTGGAGGGTGTTAACAACAGTGTCACGGTGCTGGAAAATTGATAATTGATAAGAAAGTTTTTAAAAAAATCATGGGAAAAAATGAAAAAAAAAGTTGAAAAAAAAATTTTTTTTTTGAAATTTTATTTTTTTCAAAAAATTTTGTCTCAATTTTTTCTGTGATATTCGAATTTCTTATCAATTTTTATATCAGATTTGATCATCTGAAATTCAAAAAAAAATTTAAAAAAAAATGAAAATGCGAAAAAAAAAAATTTTTTTTTCGAAATTTTTTTTTCCAAAAATTTTTTTCTTAAAATTTATTCGAAATCTGTGATTTTATCAGTTCCAAACTGACAACAATACACTGATATCAAAATTAAAAATTTGAAAAACTCACTCTTTTCTGAAAAACCCAAAGATAAAGCGGCATGATGACAGAGTAGAGGGGGACGAAGTTTATCACTGAAAAAAAATGATTTTTCGGAATTTTCCGGATTTTAAAAATAAATTCTAACACATTCAAAACGTTATCTACATGATAAAGTTATAAAAAAAATCAAGAAAATTTTTAAAAATTAAAAAAAAAAATTTTTTTTCGAAATTTTTATTTTTCCTTATTTTTCGAAGATATTTCTGTGTTTTTCCCTATTTTAAATTTCTTTATCACTAAAATAACTCCTTATCACTTTAAAAATCCCTTATCAACCCTTATCACCCTTACCTTCCACTAGCGCATGATAAGTTGGCGGATCCATTGAAGAGCTATAATAATGGATCGGAGCCGACAATGTGAAGCAGGTGAACACAAAGAAGAGATCACAAAGTGTGAAAGATTGCAATAATCTGATATTCCGCATATTTGACTCCAACTGATAACGATTTGATAAGCTAGAATTCATTGATCTGGCTCTGATGCGTTTGTTGAGCCGGAGCAAGCATCGATTGATGGATCGGGCGAGGATTTGCATCACAATGATAAGAACTTCAGGGATTATCACCCAAAGGGGGAAGGTAACTGATATGCTCTGGAAACTGATAAGCTTATCACCTTATCAATATCTTGGCTCACCGAGCAATAGTAATGAGGAGCATCGAAATCATACTCGTGGAAGACGGAGAACATCAAGATCAAGGAGACTAGGATCTGAAATGGAAACATTGATACCTACTGATAAGGAGATTCTTATCACCTGTAGGATTGCTATCACTATCCCTATCACTTTATGGCCATGTTCGTAAGTTTGGCTGTAACCAGTGGCAAATCCCCGTTCGATCATCAGGAATACGGTAGTTGTGCTGGAAAGGATCAAGCCGAACATGTAGGGGAAGCGGAGGATGAAGCATCTGGAAAATTGGAGGGTTCTGGAGGATTCTGGAGGTTTCTGAAAGATTCTGGAGGGATTCTGGAGGATTCTAGAGGATTCTGGAGGATTCTGGAGGATTCTGGAGGATTCTGGGGGATTCTGGAGGGTTCTGGAGGATTCTGGAGGATTCTGGGGGATTCTGGAGGATTCTGGGGGATTCTGGAGGGTTCTGGAGGATTCTGGAGGATTCTGGAGGATTCTGGGGGATTCTGGAGGGTTCTGGAGGATTCTGAAGCTTAGGAGATTCAGAAATCTTACCGCATTGAGCTTGGCTGCATACTGTAGCAATCTGACCCAAAAAAGTAGAAATATAGGTCGAACATGTGAAGGAATAGCCTGAAACTTTGGTTTATTGATTTTTTTTGAGTTATTGATTTTTTACCGCGGCACACAATGGATCAAAAGTGCGGCACAGTGGACTTTCATCAGAAATTTCAAATTGAAATGCATCAATTTCGATTTACAAATTGCTTTCCAAGACATGATTAGGCAGACTATGGCAGCTGCACTGCAGAATAAGTTGAAGAAGAGAACGGATTGGAGGAATCTGGATGAAGCCACCAGCAGCATTGTGGAGCAGTTGAATTGGGGCAAGGAGGACATTTTTGGCTGGAAAAATGGGAAAAATTGGAGTTTTCAGTCAAAAAATGAGAAAAAACGGTGAAAAATGAAGTTTTCATAAAGAAAAGAGGGATTTCTGAAAGAAAGGGGACCAATTTTAAAGGAAAGGGGTCCTTTTTTGACTGAAATAGTCGTAATTTTTGAGAAAAGGTAAATTTATCCAGAAAGGAGGTGAATTTTGCAAAAAAGGGGACTTTTTTGACAGAAATAGTTCCAACTTTTCAAAAAACGTCTATTTTTCAAGAAAGGAGGCCATTTTTGGTAGGAAAAGCTTGATTTTGTAAGAAAGGGGTTGATTTTTCAAGAAAGGGGACCTTTTTTGCCAAAAACGGGTCCAACTTTCCTAAAAATGTCAATTTTTCAAGAAAGGAGGTCAATTTTGCGAAAAAGGGACCAATTTGAAGGAAAGACGTCCTTTTTTGACAGAAATAGGCTCAATTTTTGAGAAAAGCTAGATTTTTTGAGAAAGGTGGTCGAATTTGACAAGGAAAGCTTTGATTTTGTAAGAAAAGGGTCAATTTTTGATAATGTGCCCCTTTTCACCAAAATTGGGTCCAATTCCGCTAAAAAGTGTCATTTTCTAGGCTAGAACTCAACGAACCCTCTGGGGAAATGTCACGTATTCCCTCCGTTCATGGTTCAATGAGTCGGAAAGCAAAATGACATGGGGAGGAGAGGAGTGTCTGTGACAAGGAGAGGAAGTTCGAATTTTGAGAAAGGGATGGGTTCAAAGGATCAGGGAATGAAGATCGGGGATTGGGGGCTTGGGGTTGAATGCTTGCAAGCTTTGAATTTAGGCTGATTGGCCTGGTCTTTGGGCCCAGGTTACAGGGCCAATGGGCCTAGATTTCAAGGACTTGTGAGCCTAGATTTCAGGCTTTCAGGCCTGGCTAGCGGGCCTGGATTTTAAGAACTTGTGGTCCTGGACTTCAGGCTTGTAGGCCCGGCTCATGGACCTGAACTTCAGGCTGGTAGGCCTAACTAATGGGCCCAGATTTCAAAGGCTTAGAGACTTTGATTTCAAGCGTTGAGGCCTGGCTTATGGGCCTAGACTTCAGGGTCTTGTGAGACTAGATTTCAGGCTTGTAGGCCTGGCTCATGGACCTGGATTTTCAGACTTGAAAGCCTAGATTCTAGAGGCCTGTGGGCCCAGGTTACAGGGCCTATATGCCTAGACTTTAGGGACTTGTAGGTCGGACCTAAAATACAGAGCCTTGTGAGCCTAGATTTCAGGCTTGTAGGCCTAGATTTCAATGACCTGTAGACCAAAGGTTGTAGACTCAATTTTCAATCTCTCAACCTCAAATTCCAGCCTCCCAGGCCCAATTTGACCTACTTTACTCAGTAAAACGGTGAAACTAACAAGAAATGCATGTGATTCACACCACCTCATCAATTCAATTTCTCTCGCATTTCTTCTTCTTCTCCATCTCATCAACAACAAAAAACGGCGCGAGCGCGGAAGAATGTGAAATGTGTGCGAGTGTGTGTGTGAGCCAAGGCCATGAATAAAAAATTAACTC